>WYDI02024367.1:105738-108238 GCA_009867235.2 Psittacus erithacus
AATAGCTGCTGCCCTTGGACATGCTTGGAAGTTTTATGGCAGCGCTGCATCTGCTTCTCCAATTGCAAAACCAGCTCTCTGAAGCTCCTTAGCTGTACTACCTGCAGAAAGTGCGCAAATCACTTCCTTGCTTTTAATGCAGCAGCAATTAGTTTTACTTTATCAGACTAAACACACGTACACCATTACTGTTCCCAGTGTCTTGCTGCGACTTCTCCGGCTGCCGCATTGTGACTAACCAGTTCAATCTTTGTTCCATTGGAGATAATCCTGTTTAGCTACTCTACAAGCCTGTCAGCTAGCATGATAGGCTGATCGCAGCTCTGGAGCACCTCAGATCTCAGCAAAGAGCATCTCTCCTTAATTGTATGGGAGGCTACTAACAAAATCAAATAGTTATGGAGATCCTCTGATCTGTTGCACAAAAGCCCTTGAGTAATATGAGCTGTGTTGGTGTGGAGGACACCGCTATGGCAGGAAGGCAGAAGAAAGCTTGAGGAGCTTATAGCCCCCTCAAATATTTCTACTTCCACAGACCTTCATAATTTTTTCTTATGGGCCATGCTCTGCTCTTCTTGTATCTTCAAGTTACCCTTCTGTCAATCTCTGAACTGCTTCTCTTTGCATGCCTCCAGGCTTCACTGCTTCCTATCGGATAATGAAACTCCTGGAAGAAGCAGCTTTGGGTGACCCAAGAAGCACAGGCACCGTGAGTGGGCCCACAGAAGGAAAAAGGCAGCAAAACAAACCACCGAAGAGCAAACCTCTTAGACAATGCCCCTCTTTTTCACCTAACGTTGGTACATGCTCGGCAGGTGAGTTTGAGTGCAATGGAGTGTTGGAGCCCCAGAACCGCCAGAAAAACACAGGGTGTTTGCTCCTGCTCCCTGGGTGACTTGTCCCTCTTCTGCACGGCAGGGGCTTCCTTGTCTACCATTTCATCACTCTCTTGCCATGACTTTTAGGAAGCTTGTAAAGCATTTAGCATTATTAGTAAGAATAAACTCTACTGATAAAACTCAGCAAAGGAATCATGTAGGAGCTAGGACACAAGCTTTTTTCAGCAAGTGAGTTTCACGTTCAGCCCCAACACCCCTCCCTGAGGGCAGGCAGGACCTCAGCTGCTCAGGGGCTGCACCTTTGTCTGACCCTGGCGTGCACCCAGCCTGCAACCAGCTGCAGTGGCCACGCGCCACAGGTATCTGTGGCATGAGCAAGTGGAAGTCAGGCTGTGATCTGTCGTACAGCCAAACACCACTCTGCTTTCCTTTGCTGGTCTGGGAGATGGGTAAGCAGGCAAGGCACACCCTGCTTAGAAAAGCATCATCAAAGTACTGCAGAAAGCTGAATAAAGGCAATATTCAGGGTAAGATACATCACTTTATTGACCTGCAGCAATTTTTCTTTCTGCCAAGGAGCAGGCAAGGCACTGTCCACCTATGGAATGTGGTCTTCAATTGCACCTACAGAGATTTCTAACCACAAAAAGAAGGCGGCATTAGGGTTCCAGCAAGTTGATTGCTAGCTTTCCAAGCATAGGGAGCAAACTGAAGTGTATTATTAGCTCTTTTCTATTTGCCTCAAAAGCTGATGAAGAAGAAGCTGGAAACCATACTGTTCAACTGCCAAACAACTAAAAAAGTTCCAATAGTGCCTGACATACGAGCCAAGGAACCCAAAGAAAATGTACATTTGCATCCAAACCATAATGCATTGAGCTATGATCTCTGTCTATGGTGGTCTTTTTTACTTTTTTTTTCTTATTGTTGTTTTATTTGGTTTTGGTTCTTTGAGTAAGAAAGGAGGAAACAAAGATTAAGCCTTATGTTAGCATGGTTTTATGGGGGTGAGCAGGGAAAGCCACAGTTAGACCCCTCCCTGTGGTGCTTCTGCTGGGCATGAAGGCTGATTTTCTCCAGCTTTCCTATGGGAACAGGGAGGTGGCAACTCCACACTGCCCTCCCACATAAGCTGACGTATCTCAGAGCCAAGACCTGACTCCTCCATGTTCCCCCAGTAAGCAGAGGAAAAAGTGAGGAGCTGTCGTCCTTTCCAAGCCCCTGCCCTGGCTTGTGATTCCTGCCCAGCTGTCAGGGCTACCCTAGCAGCTCAGGGGAAATGCCACTTCCCAAAGAAGGAGCCAATTACTTTCACAACGTCCAAGCTAAATAAATGATTTCCAGACTCCTGATCAAACCTCTCTGTTACTGGCACTTATGTTTCAGTTCAGAAATTATGAACAGGACAGCCCAGCTTTATCTTAAAAGCAGCTGGTATTTGAGACGGAAAAATAGCCTGCTTTTTTAAAAAAATAAACTTTAATATAAAAATGCTTGCAAGACTGGCAATTCTTATCAAAAGTTAACTTTTTCACCAGGTGATTGTCCAGATTCTCACAGCCCTGGAGCAGAGAATTTGGGGAACAAGGGAAACATAGGTGGGAAAAATATACAAAAAGAAAACACATTTAAATTTGTTTCCACATATGAGATCATATTTC
>WYDI02024367.1:113238-150009 GCA_009867235.2 Psittacus erithacus
AAAGTCTATTCTTACAACCTCCCTGTGAAATGCCCAGCTTCAGGGCTGACGTGTCAGATGGTCCTTCTGAAGATGCATACAGTTTTGATACAGACGGCAGCATCAGGCTCTCTCAAAGCACTCCCCAGAGCAGGAGATATTGTCTTGTCTACATACTGACCCCATCCCCCTGTTTTGCACTCAATTCAAGCAGTGAAAACACTTAATTCCTTCACCTTCTCACAGCACAGGGGACAAAGTTGGGGGTTTTCACCTGCAGGCACAGGACCCGTGCAAGAGTCACCACCCCAGCGTGACAACACCTCTGCCTCCTGTGTGGGGTTAAGCGATGCAGAAGGCATTGTGTGAAGGGCGAGGGTTGTTCTATTTTTTTTTCCCCCTTAATGAGTCTAATCTGATTAACATCACCATTCACTCCCTTGTGTGGAAACAATGCGGAGCCAAATTTAGTAACTGTAGTTTATGCCACATCACCCTGGGTACCTTTGTTCCTGGTGCACATCTGGCAACCACCAGCATAAACTTTACCCTCAACACCCTCTATCCATGCTGCCACTCAGCATCAGAGGAGGGCAGGTTTGATTGAGATACTATATCCAATAAAATCTGTCAAATCATCTGTATATAGATGTGTGTTTGGTAAACCTGCCTGTAGTTAACCAAAAGCACAATTTTTACCCCAATGGGAAGATTTCATTTGGTCTGCATGTTACCAGGGAGCTGATTTCATTTCCTGTAAAACCCCCTCAAATGCTGCAAAGTTACCTGACTCAGCTGCTTGTAGAAATCAAATTCAGTCTGAGATAACAGCTAATCATTTGTCACAGTAAGAAGCAATTCCCTGAAATCGGAAGGGAAAACCTGCCGCTTCAATCCGCAGGTCTGTCAGATTGCTAGAAATTACATTCTGCTCTGACTAACCTCTGCACTTAGATTGCTAACAACAAGCAGCCCAGTCTATCAAAAGAGAATATCATACAACCAGTAACAGCTTTTGATTTGTTCTATTCCAATAACCTGAGAAAAGTTTATGGACATGCATTGCTGCCTAGACCTCAATTTTCACCAACCTGCATACTGTTTTGAATTTATAGCTCTGCATCCCCACAGTAATGTAGGTAAAATTTACAGGCTGATTATCTGGTACTTCATAGGAAGCAAATTAGAGTTGATTTTATAACCGTACAACAGATATTTGGTCTTTGATACTTTGAGTAAGGACGAGCAGTTTGGATGCTCCAATTAAAATGCCAAAAAAAAGGGGAAAAAATTTGATGAACTTTATGGAGAAGGAAGCTTTCAAAATGCAATTTATATTCTTTAGAAATGTTTCCAGAGAGTAAATTAAATGTATACCCTTCTATGTAAACATTATTTGTGCAGCAGTCATGTTATAAGTTTAATAAAAAATGATGTATCATCCCTGTTTGTAAGATTTATAATTCACATGGCAGTAATGAATCTAGGAGCCTGGCCACAATGCATTTTCTATGCTTAACTCTGTTATCTACGTTACAAGGATGCTTACAACATTGGCAAAAAGGGGCAAAAATAGTTCAGTACCTTTACTTGAGGGTTTGGGTTTTTTTTTAAGGAGACATTATTAAAATTGAAAGCTTGTATCTCAAAAGGCCAGTTACCCATGGGGTTAATGTTCTTAGCAAGGCATGTTTAGGCAAATCTATCCACTGTACTTTTATTAGCAGGTAATGAAAAGGTGTAAGTTAAAGTGTGAAAGGACTCTGTTTTTTGAAAACAGTACTTCAGCAAATAGCTTTATCTGGCAGAGCCTCTTTGTATTGTAATTACATATAGTACAAATCTTCACAATAATTCAGAGAGAGAAAATGCTAATGTGCAGGTTGTGGCAGAAACTAAACCAAAGCAATGATATTTGCAGCTATAGCTGATTCCCCACCTCACACTGTGATTTTTAACAATTTATTTCCCCGTTTGCACGAGAAGGTTCACATCTCCACTCTCTCGCTGAACTGCAGCTACAAAAGTTATTTCTGTCAAGCCTTTTTTTCTGATGTGCTCCTTTTCCCCTTCAAGTACAAAAGGGATATCCCCCCCCCCCCCGAAACTGTTGATTAAAGTAGATGGGAGTTGATAGGAGAAACTACGAGGAGTTCCTAGCAGTTAAGCAAGATTTATATTAGGAAATAGCTCCTTACACCCTTCCCAGATTTCTGCTCAGCATTGCTCCAGTTTTGAAAGCATGCAAAATTTATCTGACTTACCACAACAGCTTGAAGGGCCAGCTTGGATAAATATGTATTTTTATGATTTCTATTGGTTTTGCACATATGGTATCATCTACCTGATTGATTGTAAGGGCTCCATTGACTAAAAACTGAAGGGATTTTAGTGTATACATTCATTCTGAAAATACATATTCATAGCAAGGCATGCCACAATCCCCTAAATGTGAAGTCGCTGCCATGCACAGTGTCGGTGTCTCTTGCATAATGAATCACCGGCTGATGGAGCTCGTTGAAGTCCTGACACTTCACCCTCCTGAGGGTGCCCTCCAGCTCCTAGCTGTGTCCCCTACTCCAGCAGAAGGGCAAGGGGCTGGCTGCCCACCCTACCAGCCACCTCCTCCAAAACATAGCTTTTAGTTCAGAGCATTTCTTTCTTTCTTTCTTTCTTTCTTTCTTAATTTTAATTTCAACAAGGCCAAATTAATTGTTTGCAAAATGAAGAAACAGATCCTACAGCAATCTTATCCCTCTGATAACTCCTCACAATTTGCAACAGAGTTCCCTCTAGCATCAGCCACAGAATGGGTTCTATATTTCTTTTCAGAGTATTTTTTCACTCCTTTCCTTCCTACCCCCCCCTTACCCCTGTCCCTGTGAGACAGACTATATTAAAAAACACTGAAAAATAAATAACTGCCTTGATGGGGAAATGTGTGGTTTCTTCCCGCCTCTCTTTTACATCCTTATATCTGACCCTCATCTAGATCCCACAGTCAGTGACAGAAATATTGACATCAGCTGGAAAAAGATCAGGTTTCTTTACAAAGGAGATGGGTCCTGTGAACTCTGCTGTGTTGACAGAACAAGGTCCCATGCTGGTGGGTCCTTTTGGTGGCCTAAAGAAGGCTTAAACACCACTCCTTCTCCACTGTAACCCAAGGGACCTTTCACATTAACTTTCATACCAGCGTCATTACAGCTTAAAAATAAAAAGGGATGGATTCTGTTAGAGAAGGAGCATTAACTAACTCTTTATGTAGCCTTACTACAGACAGCAAGACATTTCTGTTGGGTAGAATACCAAGAATACCACAACTTAGGCCAAAATTAATTAAAAAAAAAAAAAAAAAAAGCTGAAATCAAGTTAGAAAAAAATTGCTCCACTGTACTTTTACAGTTGTGCCATAAACTCCCTATAAACAGAGGCCACAGTAGAAATGCTGACACAAACCTTGGCTTGGCATCAGGAGCAGGCATGGCTGCTGTTACCTGCTCTGGTGAGAGAATTCATCAGTTCGTGATGAAGTAGGGGTACTTAGGATTTCTACAGCATTTTCCTTTCTATTATAAACACTTGCTTAAAACCCAGCCCTCCAATTTTTTGGTCACAACTTTATCTCAGAAAAGGCTGAATAGGTACTTAAAATATTTTTCAAGGGAAAGAAAGAAGAGAGAGAGAGAGAGAGAGAGAGAAAGAGAAACTCCTGCCCATTCTTCTGAAATTTAAGTAGGCAGCCCTTGAAAGATCGCTGAGAAAAGTCTGTATTTTCTCAGGTTTAACTAAATAATTTATGCATACTTTCACTTTGGCATGATGAAGCAATTTTAGCCTTTATATCCCACAACTGCTCAGGAGGGAAAAGGTCTGGTTCCTGCAACTTAAATAATTTAAACATCCAGGTGGAAATGCTTTCAGCGCAGCTCCTTTCTGAGACAAAGGAGGAAGACTCTGAAACTCTGAGTCACCAAGAAGAAAAGGAGTGACAAAAGAGCCAGCCTCGGATGCATTCAATATTGAGGGGAAATTCAGCATTGTTTGCTGGAAAAAAATGACCAGAGACCAAAAAAATTACACTTGGAGTACATAAATCCACTAGATAAAAATGCTTAGGAAAAAAGTTATTAGCCTAGAGCTACAACAAACATGCTTTCCAAAAGAGCATGGCAAAAATATCCCTCTGCCCTCTAACCCAAGTCAGAAATGGTTTGTGTATGCTTAAGGGTTAGGCAGATGTTAAGGGTCACTGAAGAAGCTGTGTGAAAAAATGCAGCACCAGCACAGACTTCTGAATTTACAGAAATGAGTATGTCATCTAACACTTATCCAAGCAGCTTCATGCCGATGAGAAATGAAAAAGTACCTAGGCTACTTTGCTCTTTCCCGCATTAGATGGTAGATATGAAACTCTTGAGATACATGCAAAAAAAAACTACCAGCTTTAAAGAGAGGTAAGAACGGCACTCTGAGTCAGTGTCTGATCTACCTCATGTCAGGTTTCGACGCCTGCTGGCTCGCAAAGTGCATGGGATGCAGACAGAGCCTGGCTCAGCTGATGTCCTAGGGATGGGCGCAATGCCCAACAGGAGCTAATGGTTATGAGAAGAAATGCTTAAAAAAACCCCCCAAAATCAGAAAGTACTAACAGCGCAGGTATTACTAGAACTAGATACCTGGTAGCGATTTTACATAGTATTAAGCTCTGTTAATCAAGATGTTTCCCAGTAAATAGCATTACTGAAATGAATATTTGGCTTCATCCCAAGGACAGACATGCCTCAAACTGCTCTCCTTTTTGGTATGTATTGAGCAGAAAGTATTAGAGGAAGAGTTAACAGTGACCCATATATCTAAACCACCAGCATTTTCCGTTAGGGAAAAAATATCTGATTGCCCTTTCTAACCAGCTTTAAAGCCTCCATTGTTCAGAGTGAGCCTTCAAAACATGGCAGGGGCAATGTCCTGGGGCTGGAGGATGCCTTCTACATTCTCATGGTGTTCTCCTTGGGTTTTGCAGAGATAGCGGCTCCTAAATGCCCGGAAGCCTTTTGTTGCTCACGTTCCTCAAGAGAATGGCAGTAATACAGCAAATTAATAACGGCGCACGTTCCTCCTTCAGCCAAGCTCATCCTGGTGCCAGTACTCACATCTGCAGCACAGTCACAAGAGTGCCTCAGGAACGAATGGGAAGTGCCACAGAAACTGGGAGAAGGAAGAGGAAGAGGGGAGGCTGGCCTCAGCCATGCGCCCGTATGAGATTTCCCCCAGCATTCTTTACCTACAATTTCCTACTCCTTTGTGAGACGCCTGAGAAGAGCGGCAGGAAATAAGCCATACTCCTCTGGCCACCCCTCCATTGAGCACAGCATGCCTGTGGCCTATTTTCCTTTTCTTGTTTTTCTTCCATCTTCTATCAGGTGTCTCACTCAATATATCTTGATCAATGCAGAAAAGGGCAAAATTCACACCTTACACCACTAGAATTACTCCAGCTGGTGTTGAAACTGATGCTTTCAGCATAAGTTTTTGTTGCTGTGCACGTGGCTGCCAGCATGTTTGTGTGTAGATGTGGAGTAACACCACCTCCAGAGCCTGCTTCCCAGCACACTTTGAGCTTAAAATGGCTTTGAGTTTTTCATATCTACATGTACCTCCTGGTCAACTAAAATTAGGCTGGTCCCCAAACTTATCCTTGCAGCCAAAAGGAAATGCAGAACTGGGCGTAAGAAGCTGTTGAAACCACATGTCATATTTGGGTTTGCTGTGTCATAATGATTTTATTCTGGTTGGGATAAGGCTTTCTGCAGCTGTTTTCCTATGGAGCTGATGACAAAAGGCAAGGGCCTGGCTGATACCAAGCAAAAGGGAAGAGAAGCAAGAAGAGGGATCTCCCAGCAGAGAAAACATCTCTTAAAAATGCGTTATTTTCATTGTTTCAAGTGTGTGAACTTCAGAGGCATTGCCTGTGGTTAAGAGGTGAAATAAAGGATGCAGAATGAGGCTTCAGACCTCAAGCCTTCAAGTATTTTCCCTTTCTTTCAACCTTTTGTGTTTTCCCTTTTTTAAACATAGTATTACCAGCGGCTCCCCAACTACAGTCTCCCCTCTAGCAAAGTGGGGGTGCCTCAGGCTGCTCCAGCACCTCTCCAGTACCAATGGGTAGAAACTCTCCTTTCCCTCACCAGTTCCCTCCCTGGCAGGGGTCCTGCCTGGCCAGACAGGATGGCCTTGTCCTCTAATTAACATAGCAAAACATACACCAGTTATCCCAGAGGATGTGCTCCTTCCCGCACCAGGTACCTGCCTGAAACTCTCAGCTCATTCCTTTGAGTTATGAACGTCCTTTAGTGGTCACTGAGTGAGTTCAGGTTTCAGCTGGTGACTACCTTGAGGTCAAAGGATAACATGATTTTTTAACAAAAAATAACTTTCTTGAAATTTGAAGTTATTCATTCTTTAAAAGAAATAAAAGATGTGGCCTGCATCAGGATTAAATTTCACAGGAGAAAGCTAAACTTCCAAGGTTAATATTGTTTCTGAAAAAAGTATAAATCAGGTTTTTTGGATGACGTTTTTGCTGAGTTACATCTTACATATGCAAATTTTGATGGGGACTGGAGACCTTGTGTTTGCAATCCTGCACAATTTTGGGCACTAGAATAGCCATTATTTCAACACCAGGAACAAAGCAAGCTCAAGGACTGTTTGTGAAACTCTTCTAACAACCACCCAAATAATAAAGAGGTAGCCCATTTGCCACTGAGCTCCCTAAGATAACCACATGAACCTGAAGTGAAAGGCCTTTTCTTCTATCCACAGACTGCTAAACCATCTAGTTCCCTCATTCATTACCCCAAGTTAAGCTTTGCAAGCTTACAGTAAACCTGGGAGAGCTTGGGTTTTGTACAGAGGAATTTCACATTAAGGATTCACTTTCCCCACCTCCAGCCTGTTCCCTGAATCTTTGAACTGAACACCTGATATGAACTTAAACTCCTAATCTACCTAGAAGCACTAATAGGAGCTTTGATTTTTTTTTTTAAGAAGAGAATTAGCTCCATAATCCTACTAGTTATACTTCTAACAATATTATTTTAAGACAATTAATTCATATTTTAAAATAATGAAATTACTAGCACAAGACACTAAACTTCTTTTAGTATATTAAATTGGGCAGATTGCTTCTCTCCTTCTAATTATGAATGTAGCAGTTACAAAAGAAACTGTCATTTTGATAGAGTAAAAGACAATCTGTCTGCCAAAAGTGTCCAACCATAATTCTAAAAAAAAAAGTCATCTGCATCAAGAACATGCTACTTTGTTTGATGTACTGTCTTATTGGAAACCTAATTTGCTTTCAACCTCTGAGACAACACATAACATAAGTTTGTGTGACTAATTTTCTTGGAAATATGAGTAATTAGAATAAGGGACCATTTCCATCACAGGAACAGATAGTTTTCCAAATTCGAAATAAACACTGTAAGTTGCTTTCTTTTCCCTTTCAGCTGCGTATAACAAAAGGGAGAAGGATGGCTTTGTATAGTGTAACATAAGTTCACACGTAAATTGTGAACTACTGCAAAGTATGGAGAGGTTTATTACCTGAGGTGAACACTCCCAGAGCTCCTGGAGTATAAAAGCATTAGCCGTATGTTCTAACCAAGTAATAAAAATCAATAAACAGGAACCCCCCACCTGTGCTATGGCCCCAGTGTTAAGTTTTATACATGTAGTAATAGTGCATATCAATTTTCACCACCCTTCTTACGCTAGCTATTACAAGGCGTACAACCACCGGAGGGACTGCGAGAGCAGTGCCATTCATCCCACGGAGTTGTCCAGATGCCAGCTCCATTGCATCATTGTCAATTTTATTCTATCTACAACTGGACAAGGCTGCAGCCCCGGCTCCTTTCCACCCACACAACCCTGCAACAATTGCAAACTCTGTTTGACTGGTTAAAGAGTTTACAAGCCAGCTGAAAGAAAACAGAACAGTTGCATATTAATGCACCCAACCCCTGAAGGATCACATAATGGAGCAGGAGAAACGTGTTAACTGCAACCAATATGGGATCTTGTCCAGCTGCCGCAGCCTGTGGATCAGTGACCAGGTTTTTAAATAAATTAATGATAAGCATCAATTTGCAGCTGCACCAGGTTTCGTCTGCAACTTAGTTGTGTTGCTATAGGCTTGGAGATATGCAAAGCTTGGCTCATCAAAAAGCTAGTGTACACTAAAAATCAAACAATGTTACAAATGCAGTGACTCTGCCAGGTTGCAAAAAAACCTACAAAATCACATTTATCTGATAATTAAAAAAATGCCCCTGATAAGGCAGGGAAGAGTATGAGCATAAATCTTTGCCACGTATTTTCTGCTATTCATTAATCTATGGAAATAAGGGTGGCAGATTTATACCAAGCAAACCAGGCAAGTTTGTTGCTTTTTATTTTCAAATCAGAACACCCCACACACCCACCACCCAAAAATCACACAAATCCAAAAACTTTGAGGAATATTGCACTCTAGAGGCAATCTTTAAAGGTGTCAGGCTTTCTAATTACAGCCTAAAAATGACCACTGCAGACTTTAGCAAGTAATGAGAAGCATTTCAGGATGAAAGCTTTGATTCTGAAATAAGCATGACCCAACTGTATTCTCCCTTTACAAAAAAAGCTGCAGTAACTTCTGTTATAATAGGCAAGAGGGAAAAAGAAGAAAGAAAAAAACCCAAAAACCCAAAACCCAGCACTTGATGATGACCCTTTCTCCCCTTCCCAACAAAAAGACAAGGAGTTTTATCTGCCCGAGGTTGCCTCTGATAGTGCTTATGGTCCGGAAGTACCACTCACGGGCACTTAAAGCAGCATCACTCAGAAGCATAAAAATAGAATAAAGTTGTACAGCAAATGAGAAATTATAACTCAAGTGTTGTGACACAAAACAAGCAAAACGAATGCTCCAAACACTCCCTGGAACTGATAAAAATCTATCTGAAATTAGTAGTGCCATCAAGGTGTTGCTTAAGATGAAGTAGCGCCTTTAAAAGCTATCTACAGTAAGAGCTGCGACAGCTTTGCAGTGAAGCTAACCATTTTAGGCAATGGGAAGAAAGTGAGACCATTGTAGTTGTGAACAGCTGGCATACAATAGATAATTTAAGGGAAAGTGGCCCTCATGTATAATTTTTAACTGAAGAACTGTCAAGCCCCATTAGTTCCAATAGGACCTGGTATTAGTGAGATAGGTTTATAGGAGCATTGTATGAGAAGAGTTTCCAACAGAGCAGAGAAAAAAAAAACAAAGCAAAAACAACAGTGTTTTATGGGAACTTTGGTGGATTTGGAAGGAATTGTTAAAAAAAGAAAAATAAAATCTTAGCTGCTGTTTAAGACAACAGCATCTCTGCTTTCCCTTACAGAAGAAAACCAAAAAAATGGTAAAAATGTCTTTTGGAGCCAGTTTAGCCATGTTCTGAGCCCCATGTGCTGGCGATGCTGAGGAATTCCAAAAGGCACCCATTAAAATGTGGAAAACGTGCTGCTAAATCTATCTCACCACCTCGGCTAGTGAATAAAAAGCCAAGTAAAAAAGCAAGAGAAGGCGGCAGGGCTCCTTAAATAAGTGCAAATAATGAAGGGTAGAACCTGGGTAAAGCATAAAAGGTGAGGAAGTTAGGTAAAATAAAGCTCTGTCATCATTTCTGCAGAAGTATTTTAGAGTCCAGACCAACATTATAAACAATTGCTATAAAATCTGAAAGGTCCAGGTGTCGCTAAGTCATGTTCACTTTATGGCTTTCACTTTGCTATTTGGCAGTACTTCTAAGACCATACTGAATGATGTTGCCCTCAACTTAAAGTTCTATAACTTTCTTGCCCAGACTTAAAAGAGATACTGTAAAATTATTTAGCAATTTTATGTGCCATAAACAATACCAGAATGTAAACCCAGAGTCCTTTCCTACATGTCTGCTCCCCATTAAATGCTGCATTTTAGTGGTGGATGTGTGGTGAGTCTTGGTTATGTAACTGGGAATAGGGTGAAGAGGGGAAGACCAAGTGTGTGTGCCTCTTCTCCTCCGAAGGGCTCAGACTGCTGACAACCCTGTGCCTCCTGGACACTTTAGAGGACAGTGGAAATGGTGACAAAAGCAGCAAATACAGTCAAAGGTTTGGGCTTGCCTCATCTCCTTGCAACGGTGTCCTTCCTTGGGGAAGGCAGAGTGACAGGAAAATGCTGGGTTTGGGGCAAGTTGTTTCCCTGCACCAGTGTGGACCTATCATGCTTTTACTAGGGCCAAGGCGTGGATAGGTGGGGTGAAATAAGGGAATGCTCACAGCTGGGATCAATACTGGGTTTACAGTAAATGAGAATAACTGATTCTGACTTAAATGATTTTACTTAAGGACTATATATTAAAAAAAAAACAACAGATTGTCATTTAAAGAAATGACAAGAGAAACATCTCTTTAAATCCAAGTCAAATAATATGACAATAAAGCCAGGAGTTATAGGTACTGCAGATTGTCCTTTACTAGACACTATATTATGCGTAGTGACTAGGCCAGCTATAAAAAGAAGGTTTAAATACTAATGTATTTTTTAATTTGTTTTATACCCTAAACAAGCAATCAATGTACATTAATAAACATAATTGGTTTTTTGGCATTTGTCCATTCATTTGGTCTACCTTGTCAGCTCCGGCAAACACATCAGCAAAATTCAGTAACCACAATACACAAGAAGGAAACACCAATGAGGCCATCTCAAATATGTCTAATGCATTGAATTACTTTGCTGCTCCATTATTGACAGAATGAAACCTCCAAAGTTTGCCATAACTCCTGTCCATCTTAAACAATGACTTTGACAGGGTTTTGTCCACAAATACTGCTTTCAAGTACTGGTGCAAAGAACCTTTAACGAGGTGGTAAATATGTTTACCTTTGATAAGGTGAGCTGCTTGATAAGATAAGGTGGATGGCCACTTTTCAAAAGCAAACATGTACAGAAGCTCAGGGCTCTCACCCAGGAGCTCTGCTGGATTTGATCAGCATAGGGGCAATGTCTACACACTCTGGAATAGCTTCCTGAAATCAATTTGTTCCTTTTCAGTTTTAATTATAAAATGCTACTCGCTAGAGAGAGATTTATTCACACAAGAGGGTGCAGTGTTGGAGATGGATGTGTAAAAGGTGCTCATATCCCTAGTCTCTGCAATTAGGGTGCAGCTCTTGCTTTAAGTAGGACACTGTGGGTCTCTACCTCCTGGTGTGCCATCTCCAAGCAAACCCAATCAGAGGAATCTCCATTAAATGGAAGAGATCAGGAAATATCTCAGAGGAGACTCTTGATGGTCTGTACAGTTATCCTGAGTGCTAGTGACCACAGAAACACATTCCAACAAAAAGCTCCACTGGGGGTAAAATCTGCATTGCAACCATGTAATGCCACCTGACATCTTTACCAGGTCCTCTCTGTAGGTGACCTCACCAAAACAATTCTGGCTTGTCCATCGGTTGTAGGCAAGAAGACAGGAGATAACATGGGTAGCATCTGCACTGCAAAAATTTCTTAAGGTGTCATTTGTTGGAGGAAAGGAAAATGAAATTGATTCAAGAAGAGCAGAAGCTGGAAAGTCCAAAATGGTAGCGCCACTAAAGGCTTTAACGCACTAGAAAATTTATGAAAACATGAATAAAAGGTAACTTATTCAGTGTCAGCCTTACATATTTATAGTTTAAAAATTAGTCAAAGTTTATGTCCCGAGGTTGCACCTACAGGAAGCCAGATGTGTGCTTTCTGCATGTGACCTAAGACAGGCCTGAAGCAACAACTAGATAATTTCTCGCTCATACTCCACACCGTCGATCGCGGCGGCTTTCTGAGGTGAGAGAATCTGACAGCACTAACTCTCCAGGGCAGAACTTTCCAGTCAAGTGGATCAACGGACTGAAAATCTCTTATGAATAGTCATTAGGCCTTCATTACAAACCCCTCACAACCCAGTTCTCTTTTTGCAACCAAATGCCTTTTGTCATCTTCACAAGGTGCATCATTTAATTACCAATTGATTTCTTTATATATGACAACATGTCAGATAGCAAAATACAGTGTATCTCCCTTAGGGGGAGAAGTCTGTTAACTATCAGCATGCCAGATTACTGAATTTAGCTGGAAGACAGCTATTCTGTCTACTGCGCCTTTATTTCAATTCACTTTCCAGTTTTCCAGAGGAGCAATGCGGGGAAGAGGCAAAGGCAAGAAGCATTGCAAAGAAGGATTTTTCCCCTGTTCTATCAAAAAATTAAAACCAGCTTCCAACATTTCTCACTCTCTTTTGAGGTGCAGAAGCCCCATGCACACACATATGTACGTTGGCATTGGCAGCTATATGCACACAGAGAGCCAGGGTAAAACACGTCAAACAATTGTTCTCATTATACCAGGAATTTACCCAGCTTCTGACTTTGCTAGCATACTGAATCTTCCCCTTCACAACTGCAGCCTGATAATCAAGCCAGTACTGTATTAATAAGCTGAATAATAAGAGAATTTCAGAAATGTACAGGACTATTATACCGTAACAATAAAACCTCAAACTGAGTAAACCAGAGCAGTGCTGAAGGTAGGCGTTAGAAAATAATGAAACCAGTGTTGCAGTAATGCACTCCATTGTATGGCAGTGTAAATGCCTGCTTCTTTCATACACAGAAGCTACATTACACAAGTCTGAAATGTTCTCAGAGCATCACTGTGCCTGGTTGTGATAGAACCTGGCACCAGCAAGCACTGAAAGCTGACATTATACTGTAGGATGTGCTGCAGGTGTGCAGGCCTGTGAACGTGCTCTAATTACATATTTTCCTGCAGAGCAACAATTAAGGTCGCCAAAATAATTGCCAGTTTCTTAATCCCCCTCTAACAAGACTGACATAAGGGATGGTTTATTTTTCTCTGGTTATTTTGAAAGTGTTCTCAAGATTTTGTTTTTTTCTAGCGCACCACATAAAACTAATTCTTATGTTCAAATGTGTGATTATACCTATTGCTGGTGCTGGGATGTTTTTTCTTAAGCCCAAACCTTTTCTGAAACCTAGTACAACTAAAATAATGAAGAAATGCCAATTGCATAACCAGGCATACTGTTTCAACATTTCCCCTGCAGAAAAGGCACCCATTTTCCCTTTCTGTGCAGATTTGCACTGTGGTTTAGGGCTCTTTTCTGGGGCTACAAGCTCCAGGCCAGTGCTCAGACACCTGCACAGCGACACTAGGGCTGCACTATTCCAGTCAAGCAGCTAGAGATAGGTCTTGTCTGTGTCCAGGGTTCAATAATCACCTTTATTTTGATTACAACTGGCATTATCTACTGCAGGAGACATTACAGAGACTTCTTTCTTAGCAGTGTCAAGCACTCGGCTTCAAACAGTTGAAACAATTGTACATGAGACAGAAAGGAGATGTCTAGTGCATCCATTTGCAAAGCTGATGCATTTAACAGCAACCATTATATATTGTAGTTGTATATAGTTCTGTTGCAGACCTTGGGAATAGTGGCCAACGAGTCAAATTCAGAGCTGGCATCAATGGTCACGAGTCAAATTCAGAGCTGGCATCAATGGTCACGAGTCAATTGATTTTCATTGGGAAGCACCAAATGATACAACCCAGGAACCCTCCATACCCTCCACTCCAGCTCTTACAGAAAAGACAGTCTGTCAGAGAAAGAAGTGGTTTTGGACTCTACACAGAGAGTCTAAGACTCTTCTAATCTTGTAACACCTTTGATTTTTAGGCTCAGCTCAAGCCTTGGCTCAAGGCTTGACTGAGGAGGTTGCTTGGGACACCTACCCTGGAAGCCACTGAGATAATTTCTGCAGGATCTGTGTCAGACTCACCTAGTGTTTCTGCATAAAGGCTTTAAAAGGTATTTCCTATAGGAACACAAGGACATTTGTGTTAAGACAAAACTCCACTTCTCAGTTAAGCCAAAGGTTAATAACCTGTTCTTGATTATATTTTTAAATTGTCGAACTTCTTTCCAACATTCCAGCAGAGCTTGCTGTCTCTGCTCTACCTATGTGCAGATCCTACTGATGTCAGAATGAGTATTGCTTATGTCAGGATTAAATTTATCTGAGCAACACCAAAGATCAAACAAAAAAATGCCACACAGCGCCAGTCAAAGGATGTCCAGCAGTATGCAAGATAGATTGGCTTGACATGCAAAATCATATTCAAACATCTAAGAATATTAGCATTAACAAAGCAAGCAAGACACCCTTTGATAATTGTTGGCAATCTGAAAACTTTGCTCTGAGGATATTAAAAATAAATTGTTATCGTCCGATTGCCTGTTTTAACCCCACTGATATAAGCTGCCACAACCTGTCAGCATTAAATATGTAACAAAGGAGTACGAATATAAACTTCTGCTTGGGAGCGTAGGTTGATGTCCACCTTCGCAAAGCGCATTACATGTATGCAGACTTCAGAAGTTATACTAATATCACAGACTCCTACTAAGTTACTAGTTTTACTTCTAACTCCACTACTCACTTTCTAAATGTGTCCCTCTTTCCTACACTTCTCTTTCAGTCTTCCTTCAACAGATGAGATAATCAGTTGCTTAGACACCCGTCCTCATAAAGCTGTTCACATCTTTCTATGCTTCACCTGCAAAAGCCACAACAGTTATACTGTGACGCAGGAAAATGTTTTTTTCCCTCATTGTACTTGTTGCTTTGAAATGGTCATTGATTTAATCTGCAAGTGAGTAAACAAAGGAAATTTAAACTTTAATGGATATTAAATTATTTGCAAATGAATCGTTTGCTCTTCTCAAAAGGGACAAATGTAACTTGTTCGCTTGAAATCTGCTTTGAAAGGCTACATGGGAACAAAAAACTCAACACTTAGGGTTATCTACAACTAGGTTAAAGTTTTCAAACCTGGTAATTTCATTAAGACTCATGGTGTGGTTCTTCAAATACTGAACGCCACATAACTTAACCCATGCAACTTATAGGTACTGAATCTTTGGTCTCCAGCATCTTCAGCACACCAGGAAATGTTGATGTAGGCACCTGATTGGCAATCCAGTTTGGAAAATATGGGCCTTACTGGATCCATAGGCTACGCAGACTGCTGTCCCTGGGAAAACTCACAGCAAAAGGCAGATCAGACCTGAACTATGTCCCTAAATGAGGTATTTACAAGAGCATTTACAGTGATTTCAGTGAGGTAGACACATCCCTGTTTACATGAATATGCTTCTAACGGAAATATTTTAGGTTTTGATCAAAACTTCATTTACATTCTCACAAACAGCGAAGTTATAAATGAGGTAAAGAGTATATTATAAAACACATTTTAAAAGTAACACATGCTTTAAGACTATAGCATTAAAGTAAAAGGTGTAGTATCTAAAATGAACACTTCTGTTGAGCAGAGATCACCCAAGAAAGCATTCCACAGGCATAACTTTGCCGATAATCAAAGCCAAGTATTAACACACTTTTATCAGTCCACCTTCTACACAATATTTCAGTAGATTTCCTTTCACACACAGTGATATTTGTAATAAATGTTCTGCCTTTGTTTTAAAGTCAGTCTGTAGAAAGATGACATCAGCTTAGCAAACAATAAAGTGCCTGTAATATTGTCTCCAGAGGGCTGTTACATTTACTTTGTAGCAGTAAAATTCAATTTTCAAAAAACACTACATGAATGATGTTAGGTTATTAACCCTATCACCACCGTAAAACATCATCACTGTGTGCAAAATGTAGGTCACTATCTAGGAGCTGTAAGTCGCTTTTTGTTAAGTAATCCATTTAAGCTGCTTTTTTTTCCTATGGCCTGGGTTGTGTCCCTTCACTTTGGAAAAAAAAAAAAAAAAAAAAAGAAAAACCTAAACAACAGTCCCATTTTTAATCACAAGGCTCTGAGTGAGCGTTCTTATTACACATCTCATTTTAAGGTCTTCCTTTGTTACTTTCAGATTTGGCCACACACTTTTGAAGAGCGACTCTCTGTGAATTCTTGTTATTCAGAGCTGCTCTGAAAGAGGGAAAAAAAAAAAGAAATAAGGGTATCATATCAGCCTACGTCTGTGGTGACTCTCACAGGTTTCAGTTCAAGGAAAGAACTTGAACTGAAAATCAGCAGCTACAAATTATGACTCATTTTAAAATTTCAGCACAATTGAATAGCGATCATCCTGATTCGGGCATTGACTCCTCAGCCCCTGCCCATGTTCGAAGCTCTTGCCTGAGTCTGGTTTTCCTAAGCAAGTTCTACCAAGCCAGGGAAAAGAAAGATCATCAAGCAAACTGTCCAGAAGCCAACCCGCCACATGGCTCCCTATAAAAGAGGATTTGCATACCTGACGCAGCTATGGAAATATTCCCCATCAGGGAAGGAGTGAAAAAGAAGTACTAATAGCAACCCACTATCAGGATGCAAGGGGTTAACTAGTTAAACTTCTACAGCCCCCCACGGTAACTTTCCAAAAGCTGACAATAAGTAAAAGAAGTGCTGGTTATCCATTTTTTAAAGGGATGGGATTGGTTTTAGAAGAAAGGGAAAGAGGATCAAACACCTCAGAGCAACAAAAGGTTGTGTCAGAGGGCCCTCAATCACAAACCGCCTTCAACAAGAGATATTCCAACCTTCCAGAGCAGTTACCCAGGCAGCATGGCTAAAAAGTTCCCTGACATGAAAAGAACAAAACCAGAAGGGACAGAGGTAGTTATTGTCATGCACACTCTTTTTTTTTTTTTTTTTTTTTTCTTGTGGCTGTTTTTTCCCCCAAAAAATTTTTTGTATAAGCTGTTAGGGACAAAAGTAATAGCGCTGCTTATTGAAAAGAAATCCCTCCTCTCTGCATCTCCTACCTCCTAGGTTGTGAGGTATGGCCCAGCAGATTCTCAGCCAGGAACACCTGATGAAAAGGAAGGTCAGACCCATGAATGTTTTAAAAGAGGCATCCGAAATTAATAAACGTAATTATATGAGTGTAAATGTATCCTGGTTTTCATTGCCTCCTGAACACATATTCGATATTTTTTTCCAGACAAGCAAAGTTCTGTGCACACAAAGAATGTAAATTATTTGTGTTTTCAGTGTAAGGTCTTGGAGGTATCTTAACAGCATGTAAGAATTTTCCACTTAAATCTAAATTATTAACAAGTCAGTTTTCATTTGTTTTATCTCCTGATGTGCAATCTAAATAAATAAATGGCACACTTTACAGTCTTCACCACCCACTTCTCTGCTCTTTCAGAAACATATTTTATATATGCTACCTTTGCTTAAATAGGGTGGGGGATCATTCACTCTTTCATCATTTATCTTTGTCTCAGTGATTCTGAGGGGTTACGGGGTTTTTTTGCTGAAACAAATTTACCTCTAGTACTTCATCAAGTTTTCCTGTGTAATACCACTAAGTAAACAACACAGTGGTTTATTCATAAAATATTCATATTTCAAAATGTTCCTTCCCAACCACCCCTCCTGGGTTTACCTATGTTTACAAATATGTAAGCCTTGTTAATATGCCTTGTCTGGGGAATGGTGAGTAGTGACCCTCCTTGAGGCAGAGCTCTTGCTGAAGAAGTGTATTATTTCAGCTGGGAGAACAGCAAAGCTCTGGGATGAGACTGATTGATTAAGACCAGATGGATGGCCACACATAGGTGTGACAAAAATAGAAACACATTGCAGACATTCCTGGCATTGTCCTCCTGTGGTCCGGGAGGTGGACAGACCCGATGGTACCTTATCTACCTCCTGATGGGCTGCAGAATTGAAGAATGGTCATGAAAGCTAACTCTCCTTTGCCTGCCTTACAGTGACACTTATTACAATGAATCAAGCTTAAAATTGCATCACATAAAAAAAACTCTAGGTTCCCTCCCTGATCGAAAGATGACAGCTGGCATGCCACTGGAAAGCATTCACACACATTTCCATGAAATTAATTTGAAGAGTGCAGAAAGAAAGAAAAAGAAAGAGAAAGAAAACAAACAGAACATACCCACATCCTCTCCTTAAAATTAAACTTTCAGAAACCACATAAAGGAATAAGTGCAAAATGAATGACCTCTGGTTTGGAGAAGAATGTTTCATTGAAACCCTCTCAGTTTTTATGTTTATTGGCCATAACCTGACCAAACATCTCCATAATGCTGTGGTTGTTCTTTACAGAAAAGCCAAGTAAGCGGCATAAATCCAGCTCACCTTGCTGAAGTGAACAGCACCAAGAAAAAGGGGAAGGTGATGAGCAGGATTTGGCCCACTGTGACGTTCTCTTCCTTCCTGGCCATGCCCACAGTGCCTCAACACTCTCTCCCCTTTACCTGTCATTGTGGCACATAATGTATGTGAAGAAAAATACTCATAACTAAACCTCCCTCTTCACACCAAGAGAGTCAGGAGTAATCCCAGCTGGGTTAAAGGCGGTAGAAAGGAGCTCAAATCCAGGCTCCTGAGGCCACCTCATTTCTGCCCCTCTGCTTATTGCACACCACAAATGGGTCACATGGCAAGCTTGGGGAGACAGCCCTAACCCCAAAACAAGCTTCAAAATCACAGGAGGATCTCAAACCTACTCCTTGCATGATCCTTTTCCTGTAGCACTGCATGGCGCCTTATGACAGCCGTAGAGGATGACAGAAGAAACCAGACCCCAAGGGTTTGTTTTTTTTTTCTCTCTCTCTCTCTCCCTAAAACTCCTGTTCGGCCCCAGCGTGAGCTTTTAGTTCCTGCTCCCCTCACACAGGCCTGAAACCATTACCTACTTGTTATAAATCTTCTCAGGTTTCACAGGCACACATTTGCCGGTAAGTTCCCGACCAGCATTTCTGGACATTGGGCTCACAGAGACACATTCTCACGCATGCAAAAGCGCTATGATGGATCAGGGGCTCCTCCATTCACCCCTCCACTTTAAGCAAAACCGTTCCTAATATACCTTTTCATACGTGAAGCATAATGAATGTACCTTTTCTTATGCATGTACAATACTGTACTTTCACCCACTGGCAAAGAAGTTCGCTAAATTACTAAGAGCATTTAAAGAGGTGGCATTCATTGTAATATACAAAGGAATTTAAAGCACATTTACAAATGAATCAGCAGGCATGCCAACAGGAAAAACAAGTTTAAACACAAAATTAAAAAGAAAAATAAATTGAGCATTGCTTGAAATTATTATTATGATATGAAAATATTTGTCCATTTTATGGGCTGAAAATTACTTCATTTCCGTTCATCTACAATTCAGGTGACCATGGTTTTAAAGAAATATTCTTCTCCTTGGTTTCCTTCTCGCCTTCCCAACTGAGTAATAAAACATAGACTAATTTAAATAAGAATCATTATGCTCAGAAGGCCTCCTCTGGCTGGAAGACTTTTGTTCCATGTGTCCCATAACCTTACTCCCACATGGCTGCCATAAGGTTGATGCTGAACTCAAACTCCACTATACAGTTTTCTTTTAGACACAGTAAAAAATGTATATCAGTTTGGGGAAAGAAGTCCTATAATTTAGATAATGGGAGAAATATACTTGAGATAGAAACCTCTTGACTTAGCAGCTCTGTTCCCAGTACTCATTTTCCTTGTCCAGGTTGCTATTAGCATATGAAAAATGCTTTTAATTTTATCCGTTTCTGGACATATGTGTCACATACACAAGCAAGATAGCAGCTAGGTTTCAACTTATCTCCTCTTTACCACCTCAGCGGCAGGTTTAAAATAGATCACACTCTTTTAGTTATTTGCAGCCAAGGTGTGCGTAACTGCCTTCCTGAACAAAACCTGATAAAGAAGGAGAAAGCCCAACCATCTGGGCAGGTTTGCTCTCATCTCAAACACAAACGTTTCTATCGCAGCATCTCACACCATTATTTTCACTTGAAAAAGTAGGAGTCAGAGCAGCTCTCATCCGTAACCACGCACGTCAGCTGCAATGCAGCGAGGCTAGAAGTTATGGCCCTATTTTTAAGCACTTTCTATTTGTTGTTTATCTGTTTCCTTTAAACTCCCACTCCCACCCCTGCCCTACGGACAGAGCACACGTGGCACAGCAGCTCCCACGTGCCCTTTGCCAACACAAGGCAACTTTGTTTTACCCGCCGCAACGTCTTCAGTCTAAACCGTACCCCCAAATTCTTTGCAGGCTCACATGATGAAAGACAGTCTATGGCAGAGCCCAGAGAAAGCTCTCAGCAATATGCAATCTATTTTCACACATGCTATGAATCTTACGGCGTCAGCCATACAGTCATTGCACACACAAAATTTTTAAAGCTCATTTCTGCCACTTTTTAAGTAAATTAAAAATTCCCATTGCCTCCTAGGCAATTAGGCTGAGGCCCTGGGACTAGCTTAAAGCAGTGAGATGCTGAGCATTTTCGCTTAGTGGTATTTGGAAGGAAAACATTTGTGGCTTGGTGAAATCTTGCACACACACTCTCCAACTTTGCTCTTTGGGACATGCTGGGGAAATGGCTATTTTTGCATGAATGTTAAAAAAAAAAAAAAAAAAAAAAACAAAAAAAACAACAAAAAGCCAAAAAAAACCCACTAACCCAAACCATAAAATTATGCTCTGTTTTAATGAAAGGGTGGTTTTGCTTGACAAAACATGTGTCTTTTATTAACAGTATTAATAGAAGTGGGCCTACTTTCAAACTCGCAATGAAACGTGACAAAACCCAGGGTCAGATTCTCAGCTGAGCTTCAAGCACCTTTGCAAACCACTGTAGCCCCACCTGATGCTGTATCCCCCCAAATTCCACCTCTTGGGAAAAAAAAATACACCCCTTGGCACACCACTAAATACCTCCAAGGCTGGGAGCTACACAGGGCACTCACTTCACAGGACACTTTGTCCAGCTGGGAAATTCAGGAGATCCTCATTGCATTACATAGCAGCCAAAATGGGTGTGTAAGATCTGCCTGGGTATTTCCTTTTTTTCTACTCCTTGGATCAGACCAGAGGAGCCATGGGGATGGCTTTTGCCAGTGGTGCCCACACATCTACCGCAGTTAATAATAGCCACACAAGTGCCAACCCTCTAGCTGATATCAGAAGGACTTATACATGTGGTTGGCTATAAGAGAAAGCCCTAGAAAAGGGTCCAAATCAGCTCAGAAGAAAACAACTTGCTAGGAGTTGTAAGACTGGGAATAAAGGGCACCTTGCACTAATCAGGGGGATTAAGTTGATGAGCAAAGCACCTGAAACAACTTTTCTTTCCCACTTTGACTGGGAGAGGAAGAGGGCTTGCTTAAGTAAATAAACCAGCACAGTCCTTTTCCATTTTGACAATTTCTTGCCATTTTACTAAATTGCCAGGCAGACAGAAGCCTTAACCCTGACAACACTCATGTGAAAACTTCTGGCTTGATTTTCTTTTTATTTGCCTGACTTCTTCATTAAATGCTCTCTGGCTGTAAATGAGTGGGTGTCAGAGGCACAGTTTTTCACAGATCTGTGGGTCACTGCCTGATTTTACTCTGCATCTAGGTATTAAAAGTTCCTCTTATTATAGATAACATGAAGAAAAATTAACAATTCAAGGCAGTTTTCTAAACTGATAGTCTCTGTGTATACTTATTTTATGATGATGGCAATGAAGTAACCCCTTATATATTTTCTATTGTCTTCAGTAAAGACACACTTTAATCATAAATTGACGTACGAAACCTGCCTATTGGCCTATTGATATTCCTTTTGCAGTAAGCGAGAAGCCAATATCCTATTTTAAATATAACTTTTAAAAATGACATTACCTAAGAAAATGCTAACAGTATTCCTGATAAATATACTGTGGTGGGGCTGAAAAGTGCATGCAAAGCAAGCTGCATTATTAGAATGTTTAAATATTAATTATACCACTGTGTAGTAAAGATGATCAACTGTGAGCGTCAACTAATTTTCTAAAAGCTGCAATGTTGGATTTCATCTAAACTTCTATTGTTAAGCTAAAACTAAAAGCCCAGCAAGTTTAGTCTACTGGAGTGTGTTTATTTTTATTGGTTTCTGCATAATTTTTTTAACATAAACCAACTTTAACCCCTTTACTGTAATCTCTGCCAGTGGAACTCCAATAGCACATCATAAAATTCCTGTAATTCTTCAAAGCAATGTAGCTGGAAAAGAAAAAAATCATGGGCACTTTGCAACAAATGCCAACTGCGAGATTCAGCCAATTAAATTTAACTCTTGCAAGCTCATTTGGCTATGTGTGTAGAGGTATGCTTAACTTGCCCTCTGACAGCCACTTCTGTTAGGAGAAGCTCTCAGGTACAATACCCAGCGCTGGGCTGGCTCTGTTTTGTGAAAAATCTTACTCAGGTGGTGCTGCTCAGGTACCTACTGAGTGCTGGTATGTGAGGGAGGCTGAGCAGACAGATGGAGAGGCAGATGTACCGTGCTGCATAAAAGCAGAAAGACTTATTTTACGCAAATGCCTTAAATGACTGAGTGCAGGCAGCAGGCAAAGGGGAGACGGGATGGGAAACAGAGGGTTAAATGAGAAATGACTGTCATTTCTCTCCCTGCTAGCAGCTACTGCTTCCAGAGACTCTTAAGAGGAGCCACAAGACTCGAGTGAGAAAATCACTTTGAGATTCTTCTGCAAAGACAAAGAAATAGTGTGCACTGAGGCTGGTAGGCTTCCTTCCGTCACTCCTGGATGCTCTGCCAGGATTTCCCACCTGAGACAGATTGCAACGCATGTTCGAATCACTCATGCACAAGAAGCAATACACAAGTTCAGTGTAAAGCCACTTTAAAAGCTCATCGGGTGCATACTTTACTTGTACAAAATACCTTATTCATGATGGAGCAGTGAGGGCCTAGGTAATTACTTGAATCAAGGTGGCCTCAGAAGTGTTTAAATCTACAAGGACACTTAAAGCATGAATAATGCAAAATAATTTGCATCTAAATTTTTTAAGTGTTCTTTATTCAAAAACTAAAATGCAGTTCCGATTAAAGTTTGATGAGTGAAAGCTGAGCACTTCATACCCACTGTGAAACGTCTCCTATTTGTGGAAATTATTTCAGACAGTGGTAAAGGGACAAAAGAGATCAAAATAAAACTGGTGATTAATCTGCATTACTTTTAAGCCATCCTTATTTCATTATGTTTAGTGAGTAGGAAGTTAATTTCCAAACTTGCTGATCTGACATCATCTACATTTCACCCCTTTAAAGCAGCACCATCAAAAGTGCAGCTCTAATTATTAACCAAACAAAATAACTATTCTTTTGACTTCAATGACTGTGCAAAGAAGCTCCTATCTCTGAAATTTGTCCAGTATCTTTTAGTGCAATCCATCTCAGCTCCGCCTCTGTCAACCTCCTTGGAAAATCCTCCTGTGCAAAAATACCCTGGCTGCCTCTCACTCTATGTGCTTATAGGGCACGGGCTTACATTTCTTCACTTGGAGCATGCTACATCCCTTTCTTTTGAATTTGCCACTGACAGCATAAACTGCCGCATAAATCGCCGCATAAATCATGAGTTCAGCACTTTATTATATCGTCTCCATTCCTATTTTAGAATGTGTTGAGCAACCCCCATAAAAATTGTTAAAGAGGAAGGAGTGAACAAGACAAATCTTGTGTAATGTGCTAGCTGAAAATTATGCTTTTCTCTGCCTGGGCTGGAGGCAGAGGAGAAAAACAGCGAAGGAAAGCATGTCAGAAACAGCCGGTTTTGTCTGCAGACGTCAAAGCCCCTGTTGTTAAATATGCTTAATTCACAATTATGTTTCTAACACTCGAACCTGCCCGTCTTGCTGGCAAGCGCTGCTCGGGAAGGCACTGAGAGAAGAAGCTCTCAAAGTTAAAGCTTCAAACATCCCCAGAGATTCCTATGGGAGAATCTCCACGGATCTGCTCCCTGTTTGTTCGTGCCCTCCAAACCCAGCAGCTCGCTGCGATACAAGAACCAGACCTTCCAAAAGGCAGCTCCAGCAGCCACAGGGAGGTTTTTTTCAGCTGCTAAAACCTCAGGTCAGGAAATCTGCTGGGATCCAACAGGTTAGGCATACGAAAGTTTTGACAGACAGTGCAGCCTTAAGTGCCAGCTAACTGCAAGCAGCTAAACTTTAAAGGCCCCTTTGCAAAGGAAAAGAGTTTTCCTGCTGCAGCCCTTATACAGAATAAAGACTTCCAATTTATTACCAGCTCAAAAGCTGGCTGCCACTTTATTGGACTTTCAGATGAGTGCGCTTGCCACACTTTCTTAGGGAGAGAATCTGCTACGTTTTCCTTGGATTTGGAACAATGTGAACATTTTTTTAACTCATTGAACAAAGATTTCCCCAGCAACAGAACCCCTGCTCAGCAGGTCACCTATCTTTGCGACAGTTTTTCTTTTCCCACGCTAACCCTAGGGCTCATTTGCATAAGGTCTCTGTTGTGACAATTAGTTTCAGGTGAGCTGATTTCTATGAGGTTTGCCCAAGACGATACACAAGCTCTGGGCCTCCCTGATCCTGGCCCTAATTGCGACTGACTGGCACCAGACACAATCACTCTCTTGATTCAGCAAATCGTCCTGCAAGTAGCTTGTTGTGACCCCGCAATGCACAAATCATATCATGTCAGCCCAGCATAGTAAACAGTGAATAAAGCAAATCCAAAAAAAAAAAAAAAAGGTTTCATAATAGCTCCTCCATCTTCTAGCCCCAAAGGACAAGATGAATACAAATTTAAGCTATATCATATCTATGTGCTGGTGGAAGAGGCATCTCTGCTCTGACTAACAACTCTGGTTTATTGGGGTGGGGAGGAGGATAACTTTTAATTTGCATTGGGAAGAAAAAAGTAAAATCAGATGTTGCTTCTTTCCATCACCTGGGGAGAAATTCCCCAGGTAGCAGAGCAGGGTTGTTGTAACTGTTTCCTGGCTGTTGTTGTGAAAATAAGCAATATGCTCTTTCATCATCTCAGAAGCTAGAGGGTACATCAATAGGCACATTAGCCGGACTCCCATCAGTCTCTACTCAATTTAAAAAGTCACGGGGGCTGGACAGACCCCACCTTTGAGCACAGCAGCAAAAGTCGGGACAGAATTTTTCCCATGGTGCTGCAGAGCTTAGGGAGGAACATGGGACCCAGGGGGACCTTACCCACCTCTCCATGCCCCAACAGCCCCACATCCCGCCAGACACACCACCTTGGGCTCAGTCCTGCATGGTTTAGGCCAGCAATAACCCCATGAGGTCAGACTAGATTTGGATCTGGTACTGACTTGTTGGTGGTGGAAACATGCAGCTTCTGAGATGGGAAGGAAAAAGGAGTAAATAGTAAATACAAGGGGGCAAATTCAAAGTTAATGAGGATGGAGGAATACTTTTAACTGCCACGCTAACAAGAGCACTTGGTAAGAAGGAAGAGCTGTCCTTGCCTCTTATTAATTCCCTCTTCATCAGCTTGAGTCACAGATTTCAAGTTATTCTTCGATATGGTGCTCTATTATTTCCTACCAAAGAAACTCCGTCTGTGACCTCTGCCCCATGAGTGTGAGTCAGGGGAAACTCCCTCTCCATATTATATATTGGTTTGGTTTTTTGTTTGTTTTCTTTTTAACAAGGTCTAATTTGCAAAATATTATTCACCGTAGAGACAAAAGCTGTTCCCCTGCTGTAAGTGTGATACAAATTGTAAACTCAAATTTAGAGAGGTATGTTGAGTTCCTTAATTCAGAGAGATTCCATGAGGTCAGGATTAGGCCCACTGATTATATTGCATGATGATCATTATGTGAATTAGATTAGCCGATTAGTTTGGGACTATTTTTAATCTCCTGGGGAAATCTGTATTTACATTTGTGGGTTTTCTTTTTCCTGATGCAAATTGATTGCTGAAATAAATAGTTACGTTAAAATGCCTATCAAAAAATTTGTTTCAAAATTATTCACTGAGCATGGCTGGTAGCCAGTGTGAAAGGTCAGCCTGCCAGTCCCAAATGTTCGCGGCTGCACTCAAGGTAAATATATGTGCAAAAGAGTATCATTTCTGTTAACCCTGCAATCTTATAAACTGATTATAGGCAAAAAATGTTGTTTATGTACATATACAGATGAAGGTAAGAATGAATAAAAAAATCACCTCTCTGCTGAAAGCATCAAGCTTTACCCTGGGAAAAAACTTAGTTTTACTGTGGGAGACTTAATTCTTCTTTACTGATAGAACTCAATTGATTTAAGTCATTACATCTTCTCATATTAATGTGATCTCAGGATCTGGTTATGATATGTGGTTATGTCCCAAGCATACTTGTATTTGTCCTGGATTAATACGAGCGAAGTGGGAAACACTCCCCAAATTTGTAGGCAGGGCAGGCTGGATGGCTTGCAGGACAGTGCTGCACACAGCACACACATATTTGCAAGGTATTTGGATAGTGTTTTGATGCAGAAACACAAAAGGCAGCACTCATGGAGTAGGACATGACTAGATTAGCCTTGGGTTACTTCTTCCAATGGCATGCTCCCTACTGGGTGCAATAGTGGGAAGCCACCCACATCCCTTTTGATCACTCCAGCCCAGCAAGGCGCAGATGAAGATGAACTCTCAAAGCCCTGCCCTCCGTGAGCATCTCCATGGATAACAACAAGGTCCTCAACACTGTTGCCACCATCAAAATCCTATAGGGCTTTGATTTAGTGAGATAAACCAGTTGCTTCCAGCCTGAACCACTTCTACCATGTTTGGCCATGGTGGCGGCAAGTCCAAGGTGGTTGTCCACCACTTGCAAGCAGGCCAGAACATGGCTGGAGATAAATAACAAAAGACCTGATGAACCTCACCTACCCTGTTTTTAAAATGTATAGCATTTTTATTTTGTCCTTTGTCTGTGTAATGCTTTTATCCCTCTCTTGTGACACAAAACATGCTTTCACGGTGAAGGCAATGCAACAAGATGATGTTGAACTGTAACCTTCAGCAACTCTGTCTCTAACGTAAGGCAAAACTTTAGATTTTTAAGTAAATAAACAGTTGATTCTGACAAAAAAATTACTATTCCCTGAGGGGACATTTTTGTGAAACTGCGCCAGGTACAAAAAAAAAAGTATATTTTTTGGCTTGGTCATGAAACTGTCAAAACACAACTCTAACATGTTTTGCTGCATATGTAATTTTTTTCCCACAGCTCTTTCTGAACAATGTTTAATTCTGAATTATTTCTGTACCCAGCATTTGCAAGGAAATCGATACATGCACAAGAAATTCATGATAAGTTTCTAGGTGAGTGAAAGGGAATAGCCAGGAGAAAGAAAAAGGAGAAAAACAAGACAAAGCCAGAGAAACTTTGCTAAACTTTCCAATAAATTATGCTTTTGGAATAAAATTCACCTTCAAAATAGGGCTTTGGTGAGGTTCAAGCAGGGACAAGGCTGTTTGCTGGCCCTTGGTTCATGGGCTAAGTTTCACCTTCCATGCTGAGATACCTTAGTTTCATTTTATTTTTAACTGCTCACTCTCTCTCATATATATAAATGTATATGTAAATCTCAAAGTATCTTTATCATAGTTGTGATTACAAACTTCACTTTTACTAAAAACAGCTATGGCACTGATCTTTAATATAATAATATATTTTCCTGAGTGCCTCCACTGTTTTATTCCAGCAACTGAAAGAGAGACAATTCTTTGTATGTTGAAATGTGTAATTATCATGTAGCCAAAAGGGAGGTTGTAATTTTCACATTTGATTACAAGGGAAGAGTGTAAGTGAAGCTGCCTCGGTAAACTTACACTTGTTTACAGAGAGCAGTACCTTTGATATTAAAAACTCTAAACATGTAAAACACTGGAAAAAATCAAGGTTGTCATGCGCCAAAGTTAAACAACAACAGCAGCAACAAAACAAAACAAAACAAAAAAATTTTTTTTGCATAGCTACAAATGAAATGTCAATCCTTCTGAGCTTGTGCTGGCCCTCCTCACTGGAGATGTTTGTTAAGAAGACTTAAAAATTGTTTTTGCACAGTGTGCTCTACCTGTTATGTTGAAGGTTAAGGAGCTAAAGCTCCAGCTTTAATTTAAAAAAGGGGAACTGTTTATAACTGTTTATAACTCTATTTGGTCAGTTTAAACTAGAGAAATGCTTTTCATGCTTGATTTCATCTTCACAGAATTTACTTCTCCTAAATGTGACTGCATTTGCTTTCAAGTTACTCTTTTTTTAATTTTGTTGACATACAAAATCCCTCATGTTTATTTCTCTCTGTTTTTTCCTTTCTTGCTTTCTTATACACACAGTACTGATTTACCTGCAACAAAGCTTCTGCTCTTTTTACATAAGCAGCATAAACTTCTGCTTGTGTAAAATTATTGGGTTTTGGCCATGTAGAAAAAGATGATATCAAGGAAAGGAAGAACTGTTACAGCAAATCTTGCTTACCAAAGAGATTACAGATAAGCAGAAAGATTACACTACAAGTAGAGGGAAAAACTACTGAAAAAACAAGAAAGGTATTGGAAACCATTTAAAATCATATTACAGGTATGATTGCTAAGAGTTTTTGTCATATTTTTAGAAACCATTAAAAACTGTCTGTGCGAGCACTGGATGTCAAAGTATGATGATCTATGTTTTTGCTAACCAAGAAAAAAGAAAGAGAAAGAAAGAAAAACAAACTATTTTTAGTATGTGGAAAATGCAGCTTTTTGTTGGAGTATGAAACAAAAATCATATAATTGACATGTGCAACATCTATCAACAAGGCTATGATAAGACACTATTTTCTGAAGTATGCTTTTTTACTGCCACAAAATTAAGTTCCTTAAGAACATCATATCCATGGAAAAAAATATCTACCAGAGCAACTGAGGCATTTGAAAAAGGAAATATAACCCAGTAATAGCAGTAATTTGACTTGAAGATGTGTATAGTTACCTTAGAATTGGTTTTGTCTTGTTCAGAAAGACATGAAGGCAAGGGCTACTAAACGCAATTCAGTACGAGGTAGGAGTTGACATTAATCTTTTATGACAATAATATTGTGGCGTTACAGGAGGGCAAAAATGAATATCTTCTTGTATATATAACCACTTCCCTAAGAGTCTGTTCCTGTTTTAAAAATACATGTATAGAAGTGATGTATAGTCCCAAATTCATAATGAGTAGATTATTAAATATTCTTCACTCTTGCAAATAATCATAACTATCTGCCTTCTGACTTAAGTGTGATCCAGGCTTGCTCCACAAGTGGAACAGGAATGTTAGCTATTGCAGAATTATAGAATCATATGATGGATTTGGGTTGGAAGAACCTTAAAGATCATCTAGTTCCAACCTCCTGCAGGGACACGTTCCACTAGACCAGGTTGCTCAAAGCCCCATCAAACCTCGCTGGGTTCCTCCTGGAATGGGCCAAATCTGGACCAGGCAGACAGCTTGCGAGACCAGGGTGTGCTGACCTGATTCTGCATGATACAGAGTCAAATTATGTCTTCAGATGTCTGTGATGTGATGAAAGCCAATGGGGTTGCACAGGTGTAGCTGTGAAGAATACCAAGACTGCAGGGGTGTGTTGGAGGTAGATGCAGTTTCTGAGAAGTATTAGTGTACTTAAACCAACAAAATAACGGCTATGGAACACTAAACAATGGTTGGTGCGCTTCACATTTTTCACTGAGTTGTTAGAGTACATTTGCTTATATTTTGCACTATTTTAATTTAGCCATATTGATCAAACTGAGCACTCAATAAGACCCTAGGCACCTTAGCCTTACTAAAATTAGTCAACTTGAAGTGAGCTGAGGAAGTAATGGAAACTATTCAGAGATTTAAATACAGTGCAGCCCACTTAAATAAATACCTGCTAATGAAATAAATCTGCATATGCACATATTTTCTCAGAAACAAATTATTAAGGGGGCCTTCTAGAAGAATACAACTCAAACATATACATTAGTTTAAAAGAGAAGTATACATCTGGGCTCGCTGCGTACATTTGCTTTTACTGGGTTAAACTTGCGGAATCTGTGCTGACCTTTTCCATCAAAGCAGTTGCTATTCTTCAGAGTTTTGCAGTGTCAAAATTTATAAAAATGTTCCTAATTAACCTGTAAGTAAACGGTAGGGTGTTTTTTTGGTAACTCTCCCATATGAGTTTATGAGTTTGTATGAGGGAAAAGTATAAATCTGCTAGGCCATCACCCAGAAAAGTAAATCTGGGTAGCTACAGAAAAAAAAATAAAGCATTTAACTATGCAACAGAAAAAAAAAAAGTCATACTGCTTAGTCTTTACAAATAATTTGTCTTTATCTTCAACAAGTTGTATCTTTTTTCCAGGGGGCTTGAGAGGTGTAATTAGAGCACCTACTCCAAGGCTCGACTTGAGTGGTGATTTGCAGTACAGCGCCTTTTGGCACATTGCTGGAGCTCAAAATATTGTTTTTGAAAGCATTGCTGTTTTTCAGCAAAAATAGGAGATTAGACAACATCTTTAACTGATTAATCTGAGGGGGTGACCTGTGACAGTGTATTATTTTAGCTAGGGAGAAAAAAAAGCAGCATGCAGCAAAGCCTTCCTGCAATACCTACAGATGAATTAAGCTAAAAACTAGCTAGAAGATCTGTGGAGCTTTCCTAACCTCCTTTCATCAGGGACTGCCTTTAGAGGGCTTTGTATACCCATTTTTTACCTCTAGTCCAATAAAACATATTAGCTCTTTTCCCTAAGCAAAATCCCTCTCATGAATTAGGCCCTACACTTGCAACTAGTGTGATATTGCTGGCCAGGTTTCACCTCAGTAAAATTCTAATCTATACTTTGTCTTTTAGAATTAAGAAGAAAATGCATATCAGCAGAATCTCCTCTCTACTTTATTTCATTTATAAATTACGAGAATGATGCTATTATATATTATTAATTTCTGCTGTTCTCCAACTCGGCTGCAGCAGTGAGCTGCGGATGTTGGAACGGTGTAATTATGTTCTAGTAGGGCAGCCATCCGTTTCCTTTCAAAAATTTACAGGATTCTTAATCATGCTGCTCATTTGGGTGCGCAGTAGCGAGGATGGCGAAACACAAACAGGGCACGTTCGTTTACACAGGAACACCTGCTTAGCATGATAGCAGATGTCAGTCAGCAAGCAGAACACAAAAGAAAAATATCAACAACAGCAAACTAGAAGATTTTTTAACTTAGTACGGGGATATCTTGTCTGGGGAAGCCAAATGAAAGGGATTTGCCTTTGCAGGTCAAAGCAGATTCACAGTAGTGATTTGGAAAGTCTCTGTGGGTGATCCCCAGGGACCAGGTCAGCAAATCCAAACAAACTCCTCACTGGATGATTGGTATTTAACAAAGCATTTCTTCTTCAGGAGGGTTGGTTTTGCACAGGATGCTAAGCGTCTTGCAGGAATCATCATAATACATGGTGTATTTGATAACTGCAGCAAAGTAGTTGAGAGGGGTAAAATACACAGAGCTATTGCTCCATGTGTAAGGGTTTGCCAGCATTTCCATTGAAACCACTTATTCTTAAGCCTTCATATTCTACTTCTAAATATTTTGTCCTGGGCTGCCTCTTGGCTTTCCTATCTCAATTTACATATTTTATGAAATAAAAAGATTTTAGGAGAGGAGGGAAAGTTCACAGAATTCAGACTCTTCTGTGCAGCGTCCTGACTCAGGAGCAGCCATACCTCCCTTATAAAGGCACTGGGAACATAGTGCACAAGTCAAGCTCTTGCAGGCAGGTATTAATAATCTCCCTCAATACCATACACACTAACTACTCTTCCACAGGATTGTTAGTATTCAGAGCAAGTCAACTTTCGTGGGTCCATGCATTAAGGGCTCCCTAAGTATGCATTGACTTGATACCCGGTAATGGCTTCTAAGGAGCCGTTATGTAGTACCTTGTCAATGATCCATGCATTGAGGACTCCCTAAGTACGCATTGACACGATAGACCGTAACGGCTCTGAAGAAGCCGTTACGGTCTATCATGCCAATGATCTGAGGATATTGGCAGTGCCTCCTGCACTTCTATAGAGATTGTAAAAGTCTCTGAAGAAGCTGTTATGATGTCAGTGGAAGAACCATCAATCAGGTTGATGACAGGGTTTCATTTTGCCAGTTTTCCACCTTATCATTGGGAAGTTTTGTTTTATTTCTAGAATTAGATTCAAAGAACTGACAAAATAAAAAGTCTGTCCACAGAGTGGCTTTGTGATTGTGTGGAGGTAACCAGGGTCAGAGTAGGACCTCTGGTTTTATTAGTTCTAGGTTTTTAGTACCAACTGACTTGCTGGGAGGGCTTGACCAAGTCACTTCTTACCTCCTTTTACTCTACTCTAGCAAGAATGGAAATGGGTGACATCTTTTGAGTGGAGATTGCTGTAGGGCTTGGAAAATGCTAATTTAGACTAGTTACAGCTAGGGCTTGTCTCAGCATCTTATCACTGGTAGAGGATGCTGAAATGAATAAGTGTCTAAATCATACTTTTCACTCCTAAGCATGCCGGCAAAAGCAAAGCTGAAAGGAAGCCTGCCTCACCTCTGAAGGTTTGTATGCCTTAATCTATTATATAGTTTATAGTTTTGCTAGACTCCATTTACATCAGTTCTGAGCATCACAGTTTGGCAGAAGGTTATCTTTATTTTCTTCAATACCACAAATTTCTACTAAAATACTCTGAATCTCTTCCATGTCTTCCTTAGTACATGAATATATTACAAAATGCTTTGAAAGAACATTGTTGCATAGTGAAGTTTAAAGTCACGTTAAGTCTTTGACCACAAAACGCTACTTAACTAGCTTGTATTGTTTGTATCTGCTCTTCCATAAACTTTCAGGGGAAACTAGACTTTTTATTCTTTCGTACTCACGTCATAGTTTTGTTTAGAGGAAATAGAGCTACAGTAGAATATACATATTTTATACACTGATCACTAATATAATAAGCCTATTTATGGTGTGATGCCACATCATCTGAGGCATGATTTAGTGTTAGCAGACTACTGGAGAAACACTGTAACCATACTTTATAGAAAGTAGAGATCCTCAAGCAAGAAAAAGTAGAATTACTAGCCAGGCTGAGGTACCATACAGACAGGTCTAGAGACCTAGTCTGCAGCCACACTGGCCTGAGAAGTATGAGCTCAAAGAAAAAGGAACTGTGCAAAAGAAGCCAAAGGAGCATTATAGAAAGTCAGAGAGGATCATGATAAAGCTGGGGAAGTGAGAAGGCAGAAAAGTCTCAGGGAGCAGTGGCCATTGATCCTAGGTACCTCCTTCTTGGGACTCAAAAGCTTGATTATTTTCAAGTGTCTTTTTAGATGTGTTGAAACATATAGAATCATGGAATTGTTTGGGTTGGAACAGATCTTAAAGATCATCTAGTCCAACCTCCCTGACATGGGCAAGAGCACCTTCTACTAGGCGAGGTTGTTCAAAGCTGCATCCAACCTGGCCTTGAACACCTACAGGGAGGGAGCACCCACCATAGTTAGGTACCCCACACCAGAAATTGCTTTGGCAATGTTAATTATAGATTTGGTGTTGCAGAGAAGGCTGTAGCCATCAGGTCCACAGCAACATTGCCAGCAAGCAAAGAAGAGAAGAAAACAGGGTATCTTCTGAAGGCTAGAGACATGTATGGCTTTTACCAACACAGTCCATCAGCCAAATGCCTGTTAGGTAAAGGAGTGTACAACGTATTCTGGAAAGCCACAATTGCTCCTTGGCTAAAAGGAAAGGAAAAACATCAGTGGCCATTATTAATTCCTTGAAAATGCAACTTTGGGATTTAGAGCAACCCAAATTCCATTTAACATCTCCCTCCATGCTGCATGTTGACAAATTTGTGTGAAAAGTAGTATTTCAAAATCTGGGCAGCTGAAGACTGCTGTCCCTTGAGAAAAAAAATAAGCTTTGCACTAAATTTAATCATCTCGGGGGTTAAACTCTGGTGAGAAGAGAAGATATTGGTTTACAGTCACTCAGACCACGTTTCACTTGAGGTCTTTAATGCACTCTTTTAGGTATCTCACACCCCGATGCTGCCTCTGCCGCATGTGCTAAGTCCCCGATGTGAAATCTCAAATCTTTTTTCAACATTTGGGATATGAACAGGCACTAGTCTCCTTCCATATATATATTTATTAGTAAGATTTTTGCACGGTATAATTGCAGCCTGGCAGATTTTACCAACAGCGGCTTAAGAGAAAAACTGACACAATGTAAGGTTTTGTGTCTGGTTTTGTCTGTTTAAAGTGGTCACTGAAAAGGTGCAAAGCACTGCTAAAAGTAAATTTTCTAAAATCCAAAGCCTTTTAAGAAAGGTACACAATGCAAGAATACGCAGCTGCAAATTTAAAAAGGCTACTGTTCCTTTAATGCCCAGCTGGTCCTGAGATGTAATAAAATTGACATATTGATTCCTTTGAATATACAAATGCCTGTTTCATAAACTCCATCTCAAAAGCCTAGGCATCTTTAGAGCACTGTCATTTTTTTCTCCAAATGGATCAATTATGTGCCCACGTAATCCTGTTACCTGTGAAATCCATGCATACTTCTCCCATTTGCTGCAGTTCCCAGGCGGACAAACTTGCATTATGTACGCATAAACAAACAGAGCATTTTCCTGATATTAGGGATTGTTTTCAAAGTGAAAGGCAATCTCCTGGGTCCTTTACTCAAAAAAACATTCATAGTGTGGTGTTCCTCCAAGTAACCTCTCTGCACTATATGTATAATTATTACACAACACAGCAAATCATTAAAAAAACATTGAGTCCTGCTATCTCAAATGTTTCAACTGCAAAAGGCACCAAGAATTTGCAGCCAGACCTCATTTTTCTATTGAATCAAACTTTCCCATTTCTTTTACCAGTTCTGCATTTAATAATTATCTCCATGTCTGTAAGGAAATCATTTTCATGAGAAATGGTTCTGTGTGACTTAAAAATTACAAAAGCACCCAAAGCTGCCAAGTTTGCTGTGGAAGTTTGGGGATTTTTAATTTTATTTTTAGGATAATTCATCTTTTCATTGTGCTGAGCACCTTTCCATCATTTGCACACACACACATAGAGTCAAGCAGGCATTAACCTGCAAACCTACCACTGACGCATATAAATGCATCGCACATACAACTATTCCCATATCCCATGGCATATTATTTGTATGAATATATACCATGCACATAAACACATTTATGCACACACATACCATGCACAATCCTCAAACACAAGCAGAGAAAAAGAGAATAAATGCGGTTTTCTCTGTATATGAATTCTTTATAAAGTACTGTGTGTATACATAGATATGAATTCTCATTTCATTCTTTCAGGCTGTGCTGTATCTGATTTTCTACACTTCACTGGGCAACCAGCAGTTCAGTTACACTACACTTGCACTGTACAATTTGTCTCTAAAAGGTTCCCAAAATTATGAAACATCTTGTCTGCTGCATGACCTGCTCACCGCAGTGCCTCAGCCCAAGATGCATTCACACATAGAGAGAGGATGGCACTGAAAAATATATATATGTTTGATGCTTGGAGCCCATACAAGTGGCCCAATACACCCCTGCCATTGTGCAGGAGTGGGTTTTAAAGATAAATGGCTGCATGTTAACCAGATTTGACATGCTGCACAAAAGCAGCCACCTTTGGTCCCATGACAGAGACAAACAGAAAAAACAACAAGCAATCCTGGCAAAAGATGCCCAGTGTGAATAAAAGCCCAACAATTTGTCACATAGTCATTACAAAATGTTCCAAGCTTTGGGGTTTGCCATGGGACAGCAGCACTAAAAACAGCGTAGAAAAACGAAGACTGAGTGAGTTGGGGTGACAGAAGAGTTAAAACTCAAGAAAAGCTCCAGTAGTTACAGAGAGGAAACAAAGAGGATACTTTCATTTGGCTCTTTCTGAAGACACACACACACAAAAAAAGGCATAATTAATTAAATCAAGAAGCTTAGTTGCTTTGAGAGGTGACTGAAATCCGACATGCAAAGTGGAAATATTTATGTTTACTTTCTATTTTAGGAATCCTGGATGCTGCTTTTCCTTCACTGCATTTCCCCACCACTACAATGGCCATGGCTCAGTGTATCAAGTAGTAAGCACCGCCTGTTCAGGGCCAAATCCTGCTCATGTGTCTCATGGCATTTGGTCCTTCCTAATGGGAACAGGCCCAAAAAACTCCAAAGATGTAACTGTGGGGGGGAAATCTTGATGGATAGAAGCAGAGCAGTACCTGATCTCCTGCTTTCCTTTGAGTTCACGTGAGATAGAAAAGAAAAACACCAAACTTAGGCTGAGGCTAAATTGCCGAAGAAGCTTGAATCTACAGCTTTCCTCTAAAACCAGCCACAAGCATGAAACTCGACTTTTCTTAATCTGTGTCACACTGAAGTCACCCATGCACCCCCACTGACTGCACTCAGGTTATGCCAATTCGCTAATATTTTGATGCACTTTTACAGCCCCTACACCAGAGTTCAAATGCTTAAGTGCAGCTGCTTGCTAAGCTACACACAACAGAGCTCCCATTTTAAAATACCTTTCAGTCAATAATCATCATTGCTTCAGTGATTACCATTAGCTTCTTCATATGCAGTGGCAGAAAAGGGGGGGGGGGGGGGGGTTAAAAACAGGATTTTTTTTTAAAATATAAAAATTGTGGTGTAAAAAAAAACCTGGAATTTTGTTATTAAAAACAAAAAATTTTAATTTAGATTGGAAGAACCCCACTCAGAAAAC
>WYDI02024368.1:0-14647 GCA_009867235.2 Psittacus erithacus
GGAATGGTGGAATGGGGGGGGGGGGGAAGGAAGTGGCAATTAGAGGAGGGAGAAATCAAAAAAGGGCTGACACAAACTTTCCCGCCTCAGTTTAACCTCTGCCTTCCACCATCAGCATAATTTTCCAGCCAGAAATTCAGGAGGATATTTTATGTCTCTCCAACCAGCCCCACCTCCCATATGTTTTCCCCATCCTCTCTCCTCTCCACCCTCCCCATCTCCAGCTCAGAAGCTTCCCATTGTTGGTGGCTGCGAATTCCTTCTGCTCACAGGTTCAAAAGCTAAACAGATTAACCCAAGTAGGGAGAGGGGGAAGAAATAAAATAAGACATAAGGCTTCTTCCCTTTCCGAGCAGGAACACGGGTTCTGGCTCTACAACACAAATACAACACAGCTGTATCTCGCTCCTTGTCATGCAGGGGAGTCAGGGCAGGCACAGCATAGGAAGAGGAAAAATGCATGTACGGGGACCAGTGCCTGAGCCCAGCTCCTAATCCACACTGCATGGGATGGGAATGGCCAGGTAGTCCATCCATTTCCATGAGAGAAAGGTGGTGGATGCTCCGGGCAGGGTTGGAAGGAGCTTTGCCCTTGTCTGTGCAAGGTACCTGTGGTGCCTTCAAGAGTCACCTCTGCTCAGTGAGCAACATCCCATGTTTAGAGGTTTCCCAACCGGAAGCAAAAGGTAACATAAGCACCCCAGGTGAGGATGTGCTTAACATTGTGCTGGAGGGAGACAGCTTTGGAGCTTTTCTAAATCAAGGCTTAAGCTCTGGAGACTGAATCAAGATGGACCAACCAGCCCATAGAGACCAGTGATGACTCCTGCTCTGCAACAAGCCCGACTGAACAAGCAAGGCCACAGAAACAAGGGCCCAGAGGAAAAGGCAATTTCAGCATCAGAATTCCCTTAAGACCATTTACACAACACCTCTGCTCCTCACCTCCAAACAAAAGCTTCTTTCTGGGAGGAGTCACTCTTCTCCATCACCAAAGTCATGTCTTTGGGGTAGTAACTGTCTGGGATTTAACACATGAACTAAACGCTCATGGGCTGGACTGTGCAGTCATTCCTCCCATGTGCCAATCAGTACAAAAAGAATCCATTTTTGGCTATTGGTCCTTAACCAATCTGCACATCACCCATCAATATCACTCATTCATGAGTGACATTTACAGGATAATAACCCAAAGGCTTAACACACCAGCCCAGGAAAGCAGAACGTGTTATGGTGTCTGCGATGAAAATAGCACGGGGCCAGCTTGCTCTTTCTGACCACCCAAATGACATTTTCTCTGCAGGCTCTAACATCTACCAACATGTATGAGCCCCTTTCTTACCTACTGTATCTGCCTTTGAGATAGCAGCAGAGACAAACTACTTCTAGTACCAAATTACTTTCAGTTCATTTTTTCATTTGGCTGAAGCCAGATCATGTATACAAACAGAAAATCAGAATAAAATAGTAGAAACATAAGACTCTGAGGAAGAAATCAGAGCTAATCAATACAAGCAGAAGGTGCTGCATACCAAAGCCAGAGGTGCATGGAAAGGCTGAAAGCAAAGCAAATCAAAGCGGATGCTCACACGCACGGTTCTGTCGCTGCACATCACTTCCATGAACATTAATTCAAACACTTCTTTTCTTGCACATACTAAGCAGAAAGGGGAAATAGTTAAATGATGTTAATGTTTTTTAGATTAGGGGACAAGAAGATCCCGTTTAAGAGTCAAAGGCTGCTCTCACTCAAGGTTTTGTTTTAGAAAGGAGTGCAGAAGTTAATGAACCCAGAATAACCTTTAATTTTCAGCGTCCCTTCACTGTCTATTCACTCAGCATTCATGGCAGTGGCATTGCTCCTAATGAATGACTTGGTATTCAAGTAGCTCTCTCAGTATTACTTATGTGTCTGATCTCTCCTAATGGAAAAACTGATTGTCACTGGGAAGTTATGAGGAAATATTAAAAAGATCTGATCCACAGTGAAAGTTTCTTCACTCTAAATGAAACTGCCAGATAACAAATGCAAATAAATTTGGGGAGCTTATTGGCACTGAAGTTTAGTGCCTTGATAATTTATATCTTTACTGGGAAGCATCTGATCTCCAACTTAAATGGAACCAGGAGAAGAGGAATCACTCTCCTCCCCGAATCCTTCCACCAGCAATCACAGCCTCTCTGAGCCTTGTGTTTATATCACAGCTAATTTGTTTTATATCCATGCTGAGGTAAGGATTCCTCACTAAGCCAAGGGAATTTCTCCTGATTTTTAAGTTATTTACACTGCGCTATACATACATTCACAGAGAAACCGTGGTGTGCATCCATCTCCTCCTCTGCCTCCTGGGGGCCTCTCTTCAGCCGCTCACTGCTCAGCTCCTGCAGAAGCTGCTGCATGAGGCAGGCAGTGGGAACTCCGTATCCCCACCCAGCAGGCCATATCCTTCCAGTTTATCACCCTGGTGTGCATCCGACCTCGCTCAGCACTCAAGGCCCTCTGGTCAGAGATGCTCACAGTCTCCTCAGTGTCTTTTAAACTACCACAGTAGTTTAAAAAGGCACCTGGATCTCCTGAGCACCCTGAAGGAGGATGCACAAAGATAAAAATACTAAGGGAGGCAGATACACTGTGCTCCTGCTTTCTGCTTCCATCAAAGCAGTTATAGAGGAGGCCTCCCGGATTCCCATTTGGCCTGCACAAGCCTGGAAACATATTAGGGTGGTTAAGGTGGAACTTAGATTAACCTCGGAATGGTTAGGGTTGGAAGCAACCTTAAAGATCACACAGTTCCATAGAATGATTTTCATTATTATCAGTTACATAAACCAGGAAGAGCAAAATAATTCACGATTTCCATCCAGGGAAGATGTAGGCAAACCAAGCTACATAAAAACCCTCTGAAAGCTTTCCTTCTGATTTGTATATTTGAGCAGGCTTTGGTATTAAGTCTGAACTGATTGAGAAGATCAGTTCAGAGGCATTACACCAGAGCACCAACAGAAGCTTCTTCTCCCTTTGTAAAAACTCCACTAGAGGTAGCAAATATCTCCTCTCCTTGCAAGCACTTCGCAGCAGCCTTTCTGTGGGATAATAATGCTAATGAAAAATGTGTGGGAATGATTAGTTCTAGCCAAACAAATTCCCTTCCCAGAAAAGCTTGAAGTTAACACCACATTGGTGCCCCACCACGGGCCATGCTGCTGCTCCCCAACCCAGCCAGCAATCCTTCCATAAAGACACCCCTGGCCCTTCAGCCCTAAAAGAGGTGAAAGCCCATTGTAATGGGTTTCTTTAGCATAATCCAGCTTCCTGGAGGAAGCAATACTTTAATGCCATCTGAGAACTGTTTTAGTTCTCCCACGGTCTTCCCAAAGAAGCCAAGCTACAGCTTGCAGTTCAATTCAATGTTACCAGGCAGGGGTGACAATTCCATATGGGTTTGCTTGGCAAACACCAGACACTGTTGTTCTCCTTGCACCTGCAGACTGCTACAGCTGCAGTCCAGTCCTCTTGGCTAGAAAGACTTCCAGAAGTTGAAGCATCCCCACGCACCACATCCCTGCACCAAGCCACATGTGCCTGGGGAAGGCCAAAACCTGAAGCCTTCCACAGCCCAAGCTCCTCACACACAGACAGCCCTGCACTGCCACACTGCCTCCAGCACCATTGGCACCTCACCATCACCAACAAACACTCACATCCATGGGTGCCTGCCCTCTCCTTTATCCAACTGGTGGGATCTTTCCCGCAGCAATGGCCACCATCATGCTGCCTTAACCTGAATCAGCGTGAGGTGCTGAGGAAGAGGAGAACCTGACAGCTCTGTCTGGCACCTCAGGACACACACACACACGTGTGAAATGTCTCAAAGCTCCTCTCTGCAGCCCCAGCCGCCCATGGTTGGTGCCAGGCTGGCTCACGGGGCTTTGTTGTGGCGCTGCCAGATGGGTGGGCTGGGGGTCAGCCCTGGCAGCGGGACACAGAGCTGCTTTACCCACTGCAGCGTGAAAACCGTCACCCTCCTCGGGCTTGGGTTGTGTTTGATTCCCTGCTCCTTCCCTTTCCCCCTCCACACAGCTGTTAATGAGACAGTTTGCTGGAGCCAGACAAATGCAACCAGGCACCGGGCGGCTGCTGCCCGGGGGCCCGGCGCTGGGAGCGGGCATACAGGGCAATGTGGCACTTTTGGTGCAAACATGTGGCATGTTGGCGTGCCAAAAGCCTGGTTGGTGGCCTCTATTTGTTTATCAAAGAGCTTGTCAGGTTCATTTACACACGTCACCGCCTGCATGTGCTTCAAGAGAGAGGGGAAACTCGTTCTTTGTCTGCCTGGTTCCCTGTGAGCTCTGCAGCTTCACGGCCTTGGGACCAGAGGGCTGCTGGAGCTGCAAGCAGGAAAACGCACCCTCCTGGATCACCCTGTGCTCCGGCGCTGGGAGCAAAGGCCAGCTGAAGGGTCCTAGTGAGATCCTCAAACCGCCATCCTCTGCCAGCCTGAGAAACACCACTTTTAAGCAGTGTGAATGTCAAGACCTGCCCTGTCATACACATCCTGCTCTTCCTAAAGCCAAGCTTTTGCTCTGGGGTCCAGGAAAGGCAATATTTAGATCACGTGTGATGGGAAGTGCACTAAAATGAGAAAGTTTTGAGTCTTTTTCTGAGCTGTTTGCTGAGTTTTGCAAGGAAACTGGCTCTGGAATGGCTATCACCTGGCAAAATTGCTACCAGGAGATAACACTGCTTTTAACCAGCTCTGAAATGCTACTTGAGTGAAGTGGAACAGGATTGAACCAAAAGGGTTTTACCTCCCCAGTATTAAGTGCATATTGAAGATTTAAGTAGCAATTAAGGTTGCTGTAGAAGATGGCAAAACAGAGTGTTTATTTTCCAGAGAGAAGGCAAAAAAGGAGCGAAAGAAAGAGGGGAAAAAAAAAGGGAAAAAACCCAGCAATTAGGAGAATAGACTGGGGGGAAAATATTAAATGGATGTTTCTGCACAAAAAAACCCAGGCTGACAACATTTCTGCTTTGTAAGGGGGAAATGACTGTAACGCAGTGTTTACATAGCAGAAATCAGGGGAAATTATGCTGTCACACTGACATCTGTAGGAGAAGGACAATTTTAAAATTACACTGTTCAACACCTTTAATGATTTGTAACACAAGAGGTGTGGCTACTCCTATTAAATGTGTTGCCAAATCAATAAAAGGCATAATTGGAGTTGTTAGAGCAAATTATAGCACCACCGCTATGTTGCAATACAATGTTCCCTTGTAAACTGCTATTACGGGTAAAGCTGTATTTCTCTCTTATTTGGCTGCTTTGTAATGAGTTGGCATTTTGCTCCATAATAGTTCCACTTTCTTTTATGGAGCTTTCACTTTTACTTTCCTCTTTTGTGCAGCCTATAATTTCCCTTCCCTTCCTCTCTGCCTGTTGACAACTGGTCTATACACGGTTGAAAACAGCCCCGAGGTTATAAACTATATTATTTAACATTATTTGTAATCTTTTTCAATTGGAAGTCAAAGGGGGAGGCACAACATTCAGAATCCGAGATGGTTTTAGGCTGAGTCTTCGCTTTCCCTGGAGCAGGGCAGGAAGGGTGGGAAGATGTTGCATAAACTCTTCAAGGGTCTTGCTACTGCCATTTCAAATGAGGGATTTGGGCTTATCTAGCTAGAGCACAAGGAGTGGCTGTGGAAGTGCTGGCAAGGCTGCATGTTAGTTGTACATCACAAGATGTGCCCTGTGTGAAGTTACTAAGGTCTTGGTACTGCCTGACAGGGGACTGCTGCTTCGCTCCTAATGATGAGGGGTGATTTGTCCCCCTAGAAAGGAGTCTAATACATATTCTAGATATAATATTGCACCTATATCCTATACATAATATTATACATTTATCACATATGTTATCCTATATATGCTCACCCCTATTCCATGGCTCTGCTGGGATATAGAGGCAAGCTGGTGCCAAACCACAGAGTGACTGCCTTGATTCTTCAGTACTCACACAATGCTGCTGGCTCTCTTGCACCCATTCAGTGCAAGGGAATGGGAGAGATTTACCATTGTCCAACAAAAGTATTCAGTTCACAGTAAAAGAAACAGAAAGGTTAAAAAAAAAAGAGGATAAAAGAAAGGAGAATTGATTTTGATGCTGGCTCACAGCATCTGCCCCCTCCCAGCATCCACGCTGGGCTCTGATCTCCATGGTAGGCACAGTGTGACACAGGGGAGTACCCTGATGCTATGGGGAAAGTTCTTTCTGAAGTTATATTCAGCAACTAGAAAGCAAGTCATGAAACAAGGTGCAGTTAGAGTGTGTGGGGGAATGGTGAATGATGCCATTATGAGAGTGCTTGTAATCTCCAAACAAAACCAGGAAAAATAATTGCATTGCTATTAACTAACACAGATGTTTGGAAATCCAGTGTTGGCAATCATAAGAAACAAAGGGTGGATGTTGGCCTTCAACTCGTGTCTGCTTTAGCATCAGCACACACCTTAATGTCTCTCACATGGAGATGATGCTCGGGTGGGAACCTTACACACAGTTTGTGCAATAGGATTTATTTAGCCTTGTTTTATTAATTGATTTCTAGGGCCTGCAATAAATCTGTTCCTTTGGGTTTATATGAAGTTTTCTTTGAGTCCTGTACCAGCTTGCACTCAGATCCTGGCCTCTCAGACAGGAGCTGTCATTCACATCAAACAGGGAAACAGAGGCAAAGGGAGGCTCAGGAGCAGTTTTCCTCACAAAAGGAGCAATTTTTGAAGAGATGCATGTAAAGGACTACAACAGCCTAACAGGGAACGCACTCAGGTGCCCCTCATGCCCTGTCTGCATGGCTCCAGGGCCCCACATCCTCACCCACACCATCACCCCAGAAGCACAGTGGGCAGCAGAAGCCACAACAGGGGCCAGCACACAGACACTGCAGTATAAAGCCACATCTCTGAGCTCAGTAGGACCCCCCAGCTGTGTTTTCCCATTGAACCAGGAGGGATTTGTTCTTCTGTTGTGATGCCATCATGCTCTGTGCGCTGGGGGCACCCACTGATGTTCACACTAGGTCAGACCCTTGGGTAAGTTACATGAACACAGCCCAGGCAGTGCAAGGGAGGAATGCAGGCAAAGAGAATGCAGAAGTTGTGCTTGTAAATCTCTTGGGATATAACCCATATCTATTCTCTTTCTGAGAGTATCAGAGGGAAAAAACGTTGCAGGTTGTCTCACAAAACTAAAGTGGTAATTCCTCAAGAGCACATCCAAGCTGAACATGCAGTGGAATCCCAGGATGGCAATGGTAGAAGAGAATGAGCAATTCAACCCCAGGTCTGGCAAGGAGGGAGTCAACACACACCTTTGCCTCTAGTGCAAACCCCCTCAAAACCATCCAAAGGGGGCAGTGAGGAAGGAGAGGGCAGCTCCAGGCCCATGTATTCCCAGCTAGACAAGATGCAAACACAAACCACCCCTTCCAGAAGTGGCAGATGGAAACAGGCATTTTTCCAGGCGCTGGGGTTTTGCCTCAAGTCAGCGCCCTCCTTCCTGGATTCATATGCAGAAATATGGGAGGGGGACAGCCAAAAAGAAGAGCGAGGCTCACATTTTCTATCAGCACACGTGCCCATTTCTCCGGGCTTATTGGGAATAAGAATGCATTGCTTGTAGCCCAGATGTAAAGCAGTTAATAAACAGGCTGTTAATGTGTCAGTAGACAGCAGCAGGCAAGGCACACTGTCCTAGGCTCCCCCTACCTCCTCATAATCCTAATTGCATCAAATCTAATCATTTTTATGGGATAAAAAGATTTCCATAGCTGACAAAGGGTTACATTCTCAGCCCTGTTGATCCATCTAGCAAAAATTAGATAAGAAATAGATTTCTAGGCAATGCATTAAAGACGATTGGGGGGGGGGGAAGGTAAAAAAAAAAAGAGAAAGGGGAGATCATTTACTGCAATTCTGTGTCTCACTCTCTGGTTCAAGAAAGAAAATGTAAATGTGATGTTCGTTTGGCCACAGGCAGCTGCTTCTATCAGGCACTGCAAACTGCAGCAGGACAAAGGGGTAACTCTGGTAAAAGGAAAGGTTAATAGCAAAGCAGGGGAAGGGGGGGCTGCTCATCGGCATGTGCAGCACGTCGCAGCCTCGACACTCGGTGATGGGTTCGAACTGGGAACTGACATGAGATATAGAAGTGCTCACTGAAAATAATTCAGAGTGACGGCCGCACTGGCCTGAAAATGGAGAGGGGCTGAATCACCCAGCGCTTGGCGAATATGCAGGAGCAGGGTTGCCAACTGCTCCTGATTATTCCCAGTAATAGTGTGGATTTTACTGACCACTCCTCGCCTCTCCTCACCTGCCTGCCCCCAGCAGCCCTCATAAGTTGCAGATTCAGTGCGCTGCTGGAGGCAACGCTGCTGCTGACTTGTATTTTAAGCAGAAACATGCCCAAATCTCTGCACATCTTTGGTTGTGTAACTGAGGGATAACATTGGGAATGCTAATAAAGAAATAAAACCTCCAACTAATTCATTTCACCATAAATATCTCTGCAGAGTCAAATTGCACTACTCATGCTGAAAATGAGACATACGAAAGACTCAAGGCCCAGTATGTTGCATATGTATATACGCTATGTATATATACATTGTGCATATATATATGTGCATGTATGTATGTTGTAGTCCATATATGATCAAAATGCTGTAGTGGAAGGCATCCCTGCCCATGGCAAGGGGCTGGAACTGGATCAGCTTTAAGGTTGCAGAAAAGCATCACCACAGAGCTGAGCCTGCTCTGTAACAAAATGCAGTTTGAAAAGCTCTGTATGGTATCAGAACTTCCAATTACACTCTTCCATCTATACAGACACTTTAAGTTAGGGGCAGATATCTCAGCTCCCTTCCCAGGAAGGACAGAGAGCAATCTGTCTCAGGTAGGATGCTGGGGTACTTCTAAGAGGGCAGCACACATGGTGGCCAGTCACAGCTCAATAGCTCAGCTTGCTCCTGTGTAACTTACTCCAAGAGAACAAGAGGGTCCCTGCATCCCAGCAGGCTTCTTGCAGGTATTAACAAATGAGAAGCATCTCACTGGGCACCTTGAGGGTTTTGTTTGGTTTTTAAACCTGACGTGAATGCATTTGGAACAACAAAAGAAGAGGTTAAAAATATGCTAAAGCAAAAATAGTTCCTTCACCCGCAGTTCATCTGGATGGTTGGCACTCACCCGAGAACATGAGTTATTGGAAGATTCAGAAGCTCTAAAAAACCACTGTCCAAAGGAAAAGAATGAAACTGGAGACAGTCTCCTGCAATGCACTTACTCATATGACCACCAGCACCTTTTCCCCTGCAGCACAACCCTCTCCTCTTAGTGACTCTTCCCAGGTGTAGTGCTGCAATAGCCTACAAGCTATTGTACAATAGTACAAGCCAGAACTGAGGCAGCTTTTGGAGCACCACCTGAACATACCACAAGACAATGCTTCTGCAGAGAGACAACCTGTTGTGTGGTGATGCCAAAGAAAGATTCTCCTAATGCTGAAGATTACTTGGAAAACAAAAGCAGGGCCAGCCTGTGAGCCAGACTGTGAAGAGACCCGAGTCTCCTCTCTAAAGCATGTTCCTCTCTAGCTCACATCCCTGAGCAGAGCCTCAGATTTCACGTGCACCGAAGAAATCAGGGATGTATTGTTTGGATGCCAGGACTGAGTTTTCCTCCTCCTTGCATGAGTTCATAGAATCCCAGGTCTGACAGCATGCTGGCAGGTCTGGAGCCACAGGGAATGTCAGGGATGGAGTGAAGGCCCCAGGAGGTGAGGCACAGCCATGGTACCAGGTTGGTTCCAACCTCTGTAGCTGAGCTATGCTGTGTGGAACAACACGTGCTCAGTACCAGGATCCTCTCTCTCCCCTTTGCAGGCTCACTCTTCAAAGTACATTTTCCCCTCAGCACAACAGACTGCAGGATTTGGGGTGCAGTAAACACAGGACCTGCCACCTTCGGCCTTTCCTTTCCCCCTTTGTCATTTTAAAGCTGCCATTGCCATTGCGAGGGCCCTTCTGAAATTATGTAAAGCCCTGCTGGTTAGATGAGGGCACCCTGTATTTATAACGCCGGTGCTGAAACACAGACTAATTCCACATAAATCTATGGCAAGTTAATCATGCCTGCATTTCCAATCCAGTTTTATGAGGTCAGAACTATTGGTCCAGCACTCCTCCCGTGGCAGAGGCTGTCAATGGCTCAGGTTGTGCACACCCAAGAGCTGCAGTGACAAACCAGCTCCCGACAGGGCTGTCCCAAAAGGGTCCCTGATTCCGTGGGCTTTGGTCTCACTCCCTTGAACTAATCCGACATGGTCACAGATGCCAAGAGAAGTCAGGAAGGATCCACTCTGTGTCCATCTGCATTTTAGCATATTTATGTTTCACTGTTGCTGTTGTGTGTCTACAGAAAGACACCAAGTTGTGAGTGATTACAACTGGCAGAATGACCCCATTTTGTTCTCATCCAAAGCATCTATTTTATTATTAAGTTTCAAAGCAATGAGTCTGCCCTGTACCTGGTTTAGTGGTTAGTGGAGATAAAGCTGGCACAGACACCTGAGACAAGCCATCACCAGAGCCTACAATCAACACAAGGCAGCACATCCCCATTACTTCTCCATAGAAGAATATTTTACATGCAGAGCTCCTGAAGACCTTCTCCAGCATTTGCCAGGAGTTTTACCAATACCTCTGTAATACCTAAACCTGGTGTTAAAGCTGGTTAATGTATACCCCCTCTCATCACAACAGCCACAGTAGATACCACAACATCTGGGGTCTCCTGTTGAGTTGCTATGCAAACTCTGGAGGAAGATGCTGCCCCAGTTTTCTTCCCCTGTACTGACAATATAAACTTTTGCTCAGATGCTATTGTTGCTGCACTGTCAACCTTGCTAAGGCTTGGCAGTGACAAAAGTCTTTGTTTGAAGAACCAAAGACAATTTGGATCCCAGCGCAGGAGGGTTTTGGCACAGATGGACAGAGAACAAACAGATTTCAAGCCACATGGAAGCACTGGAAGGAAACAATAGCTGGCAGCAAAGAAAGTGTCCAAGATCAGTGGCATGTCCTGTCCCTTCCCGTTCCTGTGCTTGCATGAAATTTCCAGAGAGGTGGGGAACAAACCCAAGCTTTGATGTTTCAGTTGCTCTTCCCTGTGGATGCAGTCACTGAAGCAGAGTAAGGAAAGGTCAGCTGGCTACAGTTATGCTTCCAGTCCATTGCAGGGCTTTAGCACTGACATTAGCCCATAAATAGTAAAGGCATCATTTTGTGAGATAAATTTTTAAGCTGTTCTGCTTATACTACACTTAGTAAAACACATCAGGTCATGGTCAGCCAGCTATGGGATGTCTGTGAATTAACATCACCTCAAGAACATTACAGGAAGCACAACTGGTGATCTGAAGATGCAACTTTGTACTTATTTCACCTTTATTTCCTAGATTATATTAGTTTGCAATAAAGCACAATTATCTAAACACACTTCTTCGTTGTTAAATAAACTGGCCAGCAAAGACAACTCCAAAATGCTCACAAGTTCTCCCAGTGCATGCAGGAAGCTGAAGGTTCTGGCCTTCCGTGTGGGTTTCTGTGCTTGGGTATTTGGCTGCAGAACAGCCTTATTGGTTCACTAATAACCATCTGCTTAGAGCTCAGTTCACCCCATTCAGTCTGCACTCCACAAGCTGAAATTAGAAATATTGACAGAAATAAGTTCTGCCAGGCAAGAGAAGTTCAAGCTGTTCCTGTATTTGTGTGTGTGCTTGTGGTGAAGCTCCTACGCGCACCCTCTATCACCTGCCAACTCTTACTCCATTTTACACTTACATTAACATAAGAATGTAATACAGGATGTAATCTCTCCTGCAAAATGCCCCGCATGCCATGGGGGACCCACATGCCCCTCACACCCTTCATTCCTACAGCCCAAGCCTGGGGCGTGCTGAGCACCTCCTGCACTGGAGGCTGTGAGCAGCAAAGGGGGATGCAGGACAAGCTCAGTTTCTCAAAGAACACAGGATAAGCAAATCCTACTTGTTTGGAGCATTAAAATAAGGAAAATAAGAAGAACAAAGCTTTAGCAATTACACTCAGTGGGACGTATTTTACTCAAATCAAATGTAATAGGAGCATCACTGAACAACTGGGTAAATGCACACACATGAACACTCCCTCTACACGTTCTTCATTCAAATGTATAGTGCATGCACAAGAGATACTTTGAAATGAAATATATACAAGAGTAAGATTATTTTTATTAGCTGAAATAAAAAGCCCCACAATATTGTATATGCAACTACCTCTGCTTGACAGGGCGATGCTACAAACCCTCCTGCACAGCCACAGCAGACTTTGCTATAGAATTTCTACCTAAAGGATTTAAATTCTTCAGCTTGTCCGCCATGATTTAGAGATTCAAAAGAAAAACCAAAAAAACCACCCAAACCAAACTGTCTTTCCTGAGACCATTTACAGGGCTTTTAAAGGAAAATTAAACCCCTATTACCTCGTGGATCAATACTCAATACAGCCAGCCATTAGAGAAGGGCTGCCCCACACCAGCACCCTTCATAAAGGGGGGGAGGGAGGGAGGAAAGGAGAGGGGCAGGAAGGAGCAGTTGTGCTCATAGTGCGTCAGTCCTAACTCTGAAGATCAAGACCCCCTTCTGGCAGAAGCAAAATGATAAAGGGAAGCAGAAGCAGGATCCCACCACGTCAGTTCTTTCATGCACATCCAGCTCAGATTTCACTGGTGCCTTTTGCTTTATAGCCCTCCAAGCAGCCAAGCTTTCCTCCTACTTTATTTTTGCCTGGCTATATCTATTTTCAGTGAGGAAGGATGGTCTATTTTGAGTTGAGCTCTTGCACGTAGGATTGTTGTTTCTTGGACAGACTTCTGTCCCCTTTTCTGCAGGGAAGCCCTTGGAGAAGGAGCACCCCAAGAAGGCTGCGAGCATCCTTCTTGTTTGTCTTATCAACCTCTCTGCCACAGACTGGGCTGGGAGGCAGGAGAGGGATGTTACACACTTGCCATCATCTCTGCTCCTTTTGCACCTTCTTTTCAGGCTCTCTCTCTCTTTTTCCCCTTTACCAGCTTTGCTCCCATCTATGAAAAATCAGCAAATAAAAAGTTACATTAACCCCACCCTGACCTCTCCGACATAATACACTGTGGGCTGATGGGCTGCCTTTGGAGCGTCAGTGAAAAGCTGTCATTCTTCGGCATCCCAAGCACAGCCTGGGGAGCATTTACTGGATAATTAATATATTAAATGCATGAAAAATAGTTACACAGGTTCCCCCCCCCACCAGATCCTTCCCCCACATGCATCTACTGCCATTTTTTCAGGGAAAGAAGGGATGTAAAGAAGAAAAGAGGGGAAAAAAGATAGATACAGCATGCGCACCATCAATATAAAAGCATCCCCTGAATAGCCATCATAAAAACTGTTCATAATTTTATAGCTTCATTCGTGCTGGAGCACCATAAAGGCAGGCCATATTTTTTACACTCAGGATGCCTCATAAAAAGAGAGAAAAGGAAGGAAGGAAAGTTGGCATGGGAGACATGGAAGCACAGCGCACAAGCCATCAGCTCACCTGAGGACAAAGGCTCGGTAAAAGGAGGTTGGAATTTGTCCTCTCTGACCTGTGAGGTTCTAAACCCCAGTGGGACCATCACAATAATTATTAATTGGGAAGTCTTTAGCTTTTTTTTCCTCCTCTTTTTCTTATTTTGCTGACTGCATCTTTGTCTTTTAGAAGGGATGATGGAAGGGCAGAGGCAGGCAGCCCTGCCCTCCAGCTGTGTCCTTCACCTTGCAGTGGGCCAGCAGCTTTTTAGGTGCTTTGAAGCCCCCTCTCCTTTCCCTTCACCTCCCCATATGCAAAATTCATGAGCTGGAGCATGGATTAACAAATAAATTAAAATGAAGGCAAATGGGTGGCAATAAAAACTAATAATAATAGAAAAGGAGGCCTTACCTTCATGTGCCAGAGGCTGGGCAATATAACAAACCACAGCCTAGTCTCCTACTGGGGAAGGGAAGGGTATAAAGCATTTTATCCTTTATTTCCTGTAATATATTTGGACAAGGTAGCTGTAAATTGGAGGTAAGAGTAGAAAGCAAGTGGCAGGAGAAGATGGGGGTCGAAGGAAAAGAAGCTGTGTTGGTTTGTGGATATGGCCCCTGAGCTTTCGTAATCCAGGGATTTAGAGCGTTCACATACACAGACCCATTTGCTGGGCTGGCTGCCCCTGCACACACTGAGCACACCACAGCACTGCTCCTGGCCACCTCCAGGAGCTCAAACCATGCCTTTCCAATACACACATGCGTGTACTTTAAGTGTGATGCGTACAATAGCCGAGATGCCCCTAAATTTACTTGTTACACCTATGAGACATTAACTTCACTGATTTTGCTGAGACTTCTTACAGGTTCACACAAGTTGAACTTGGGTCGGAGCAATCCCAGGCACAGCTACAGGCTGTGCAGAGAAGAGATTCAGAGCAGCCCTGCAGAGAAGGACTTGGGGGTGTTGGTCGATGAGAAAATGAACATGAGCCGG
>WYDI02024368.1:14990-55894 GCA_009867235.2 Psittacus erithacus
GTTAAAGCCATTCCCCTTGGCCTGGCCCTACAGGCCCTTGTCCAAAGCCCCTCTCCAGGTTTCCTGCAGCCCCTTTATTCACTGGAGCTGCTCTCAGGTCTCCCCGGAGCCTTCTTTTCTCCAGGCTGAACTGAGTACCGCCCCTGCACCTAAACAAACACCCCCCAGACCACTCCTGAGGAGAAGCCATCCCACCAGAAGGTAGGTGAGCCCCTGCAGCCCACGGCCCAGCCACCTGCGTGCGATGGGGAGGGATAACGCTGCAGAGCAGCCACCAGCGAGGCCTCATTTGTCTCTTTCATGTTTATTCATGGCGAACTCTGACAGAGGATCCGGCTCCATTCGGGAGCTGTCAGCAGGTGGCCTAATAGTGAGAATTAGTGAGGCACACAGCAACGAGACACACTGGGGCTGCCTAATGCTGCCCGTATTAACGCGCGCCTCAGAAATGAGTAAAGCTTCTTCGAGGGGAAAAAATAACAATAATAGAGGAGGAAGAGGAGGAGGAACCAAGGGGGAGCCCCATGCTCTGTGTGAACGCTCACTCACTGCAAAGGTGCCCTCCTTCCATGTGGGTGCTGGCCTCAGTCATACACACATACCCTGTCGAACACAGTTCCACAGGGGTTGGAACTGGATGAGCTTCAAGGTCCCTTCCAAACCAAACCAGTCTGGGATTTCTGCCCTGCTCTGTGCTGACACAGCCTCTGCCGTCAGCTGTTGCCATGGTGGGATGCACTAGACCACCTTCTTCATCTGATGAGTGCTGGAGAGACATGAGAGAGGTTTCCTGGGCCATACCTGAGCTCTATGCATGGGAAGGCAGAACCCCAAGTCACTGCCAGTGTCATCTCCTGATGCTTTCACGACAGTGGGACCCAACCTGGCTCACAGCCTCCATGTTCCCAATGCAATCTCAGCACAGTCTGTCTCTGGAAACAGTTAACTCCTCAAGAAGGGAAGACAGGAGACTCAAAGTGGTTTTGCTGCATAACACCAATCCTTTTCACAGCCTGTTTCACCGGCTCTTTGGAAATCAGAGGCCTAATTTTACAGCCTGCTCCCTCAGTCTCAGTGGTCCAAAAAGCAAGACAAAGACAAATGAAGAAAGATGCAAGAGAATGAGCTGGGGAGCATCCAGATTTCACGCAGAGAATAGGAACCAAAACTACATACATCTGAACAGGTCTCCAAAGGTCCCTTTTCACCTTTAGCTGCCATATCACATTTTCTGACATAACTACCAAAAATGATGTCAAAAGCTGAAGATCTGTTCTGAGAAGCAGCATCTCAGTAGGCAGTTTCCTTATCCCTTTCCTCCTGCACGCATATCCAGTAATCCTAGCAGAGCTCTAGACACCAGGATTTAGAAACAAGGACCTTGTAAAAATCAGGGGATCAAATAATACCCCATAAACCACTTTAAAAGAATGGTCCTGGAAGTGCAGGATTAGGCCCTAGAAGCGGCTTCTGATTTCCCCCTCAACGTACTGGTCACACTTGCATTAGCATCACTGGCAGCTTTGAGTTTAGGGATAAAAACCCCAAACCCAAGCACTGCTCAGCCATGCTCCTGAATGTGCCTTGAGCCTTTCACCCTGGCTGGTATTTGCACATCAAATACCATAGTAAACAGCAGCAAGATGATTTTGTTTCTTCTGTTTATCATTTCTTCCCATCATAAAAATGTTAGGTTTGTGTTTGCCTTAATAGGTTTTCATCTTTTTAAAGGCTAGAGACATGCACAAGCTGAAAAAAACCCACCCAAAGCTCCTTTCCTCACATTCCTATTCCCTGCAAATAGGAATGGACACACACAAATATATCCTATCCCCTTGCATGTAACACTAGACACACACGATTCCAGCCCTGCGCTACAAACTCGCCCATAAACCCTCTTTTTGAATGAGGTACCTGGTTGGTGGCTTTCCCTTTTGCATTTTAAACACTTTCCACACCTGGGCTGACAAAGGTGCGGGTAAATGACTGAAAAAAGCACTGACTAATTTGAGGAAATACTGAAGAAACTCCAAGTTCCTGCCTCTTTTACTATCCTCTGCTCCATAATTACATTGCACTGCCTGATATTTTCATGGAACATTAACCCAAGTCAGGTGACTGCCCCTCACAGTCTACGCCTATCCGTTACCCATAAGACCCCCATGGACCTTGACATTATTAATAGTCCTATTCATTAAGTATTACTCTTGTAGAATGAGTAGCATAATATTGGCCTGGAGATAGGAACAGGCAGAAGGAATAAGTCAAATTAATTTTCCGCAGCAAACGCCCCGATTCTGTAAATGACATTCTATACTGTTAGCATTTTAAATGTGACACAAATGGCAGGAGATACAATTTGAAAGCAAAATAGTAGAAGACATGGCTCAGGGTGTAATGTGCTGCATAAAAATCCAATAACATCAGTTACATGAAGGAAGGGAATGAACCAACCCGATGGAGGGGTTTAATTTGCATTTGTTTAAAATGGCAGGTAAGGGAGCAGGAGGGAAGCTGCAGCTCCCTGGGGAGGGCTGTACCCCCCTCCACTGAGGACAAGGGTGCGGAAGAGCTGTGCTTGTCTCTGAGACCTCAGAGCGTCCTCACACCTTCCTACCACTGCTGACTGTCCTGCGCTTCCACTACGCTGCTGGCTGAAGGCAGATGAAAGGCACATTAGAGGCTGACCCCATCCAAAGGCTCTCTGCACATGGGGAAGCAGCACACAGGCTCAGCTTGCCAAGTCCCTTCACAGAGGTTGGCTTAAACTCCAGGGAAACGAAGGCTGCAGCAGAAGGACAGAGAGAGTGGCTCTTAGGTTCCTATGAATCATTTGATTCATAGGAACCAAATCCACAAGCAATGGCCTGGTCTGAACACACTCTACCAGAGAACTGCTCTAAACTATAGCATATTTGATCCACAACTTTCGGGAACGAACAAAACCACACATCGCCATTTGACTGGGTTCCTCCAGCATCAAAGCTGCTGCCACCACCACTTCTAGTGCCAGCCAGAAGGCCAGCTCAGAGCTGCAGGATCTTCTCTGGATCTAGAAGAGACGGGCAAAGGCCTGAGCCCTTGATTTAAGCCAAGCAGAACAGAACACAACCCCTCTGGGGGAGTTCAACCCCAGAGCTAAGGCATTTTGTGAGAAAACATTGCCAACTTTGTCCTAGTTCAACTCAAACTCTCAAATCTAAAGGCACTACCAGCTGCCCAAAGGATGAATGGGACTGAAATTCAACACTAGTGCTGAATCCTGCGCTTTCAGCCTTTTTCTGTGTTTTTAATATGTCAGTGCATCTGGTCTCGAGGAGGTAGAAGAATGCAGATCTCCAAAGCACTATGCATGTTTCTACATTCCCTTCTTCCTTCATTTCCCTCCTTACAAAGTTCCCCACTGCAAAGCTACAGACCACCAGACAGAAGAGCTCAGATCAGGAAACCACAACTAAATGCAAAGCCTGACCTCCATTAGTTTTATTTAGGGTAAAGCACGGCACTGTAGTTTATTTATTAACAACATAAAAAGACATTGCCTATAGAACATAGAATAAATACACATAATTTCCCCACAAAGAGCACTGAGCTGGCTTCCTGAGGGAAAAGCAACCTATCATTTAATTGAAGCAAGAAATGTCCAATCCAATAATCTATAATTAAATATTTTATGGAATATGTTACCCAGAGATGTTTATTTATAAAATGCTTCTATCAATAACAAGTTGTTAGGAGGGGGAGAGGTCTGGTCCATGGCTGGTTATGTCTGAGGGAACTGCATTGGCATTAAAGGAGGCTTTTCCTACAGTTCATGGTATGGGGTATGGGATCCTCCCTCAGCATCACCCGGGGCTCAAGCCAGACAAGTGTCATCAGAAACTTAAAGACAAGCTTCTAGGCATGCTCAGTGACAAAGGCAGATGCTTAAAGTTACCTCGAAATAGAAAGAGATGAAGAAAGTTTTAAGGACTAGGCATGAAACAGATGTGGGCAACTGAGGACTGGAGCCACAACCTATGACATTCTCATTTCAAAGCCATTAGATCACCTTAAAGACTCTTTCTGTCATATTCATGCACTCCAGAGTACATGGGACAGTTCACACAGAGAATGGGAGCAAATATTTGAACACTGTTCTCATCAAATCAGCAGAACTCCAAAGACAGAGAAGATGCCTTGAAGTAAGAGTCCCACAAATCCTACAGACCCAACATGATGCACAACCCTCCACTCTACTTCCCACTGCTGCTTTTCCTCCAGACAAATTACTATATCTGTTGGTTGCAACCCTACTGCAGTCCTGATTACAACAGCAATTTTTCCTCTCCCTTTAATTTGGGGTTGCTTTGCAGCACTCAATGCTCCAGCTCCTTTGCGGTATGGCCAACTGTAAATTGTGCTTGAAACTACAAAGTGCAGAATAAAGCAACTGATCGAAGCAGTAAAAGGAAAAGAAAACACAAAAATCCATGGCAGTGGAAAGGCTATAGGAAAAAGAAACTTCATTCATCAAGGTAACAGGATTTGGGAGGGAATATATATACATGTCAGATGAAATACAAGAGATACACGTATCCTACATGAGACAATACTATGGCATGAAAATGCTGGTGAGTGAGGCAGGGCAGGCTCTGCACAATCATTAACAGGAGACACTGGGACATCGGGAGTGGAGGTAAGGTCAGGGGCAGAAACAAAGCCCTGCAGCCCAAACTGAACACCTGGGGGCTGCGTTCCCCACCACCCACATTGGACTTATGGGAAGGATGAGCTATTCTAGTCTTCAAGACAGCTGTGACTTTGGTTTGATAACTCAAAATAGCATTTAGTGGGTGCCAGGGAGGTGGCACTGCTGAGCTACATGGCAGAGTCACCAAAGCACAAAGCCCTCAGTCCAAATCCAGCAGGAAAAGCGGGACAGCAAAAGGAACACAGGGCAGGGACCTGCACTAGCGTGGAGGCAGAGCATCAAAAAGCCATTTTCCAGACCCTTTGTCTCCCAGTTTCAGGAGGTGCCACCTGCAGTCACCTCCAACACCAGAGGCTGCTCAGCCCATCTCCACCAGCCCCCCAGCCAGGTCCTGCTCAGCCTACAGCGCCCTGGTCCCAGCTCCCCATCCGCTGGTAGACGGGAACTGTGGCACCTCGGATCCATCAGCGGTGTTTACACTTGGCTCCCTCGCTCTGCCACGAGCATGAAATGGGGGGAAAATTATAATAATATCACAAATGAAATTGAATGAGTAACAACATTTTCTAAGAACAGAATAAATACAGTTGGTGGCGCCTTTTTTTTTTTTCCAATTTAGTATTGTTTAATATGCATTTAATCAACCCATTCAGTATTATAGAGTCTATGTACCGTGACACTCTCCTATGCCACAGAGGAAGCATTCATAGGCCATTAGGCTAAAGTAATATGTATGAGGAACCACTTTTCCCCAGGGTGTAGTAACTATTTTTGCTCCCCAGTCGTCCCCATTAAATCATTAAACCTCATGACTATGCTTTCTGAACTCTACCCTGATCTTTAAAAAGCAGAACATTAAAGGGCAACTGTCACCCTCCATTGCACAGGCCTTGTGTTTTATATATTCAAAGCATTAAGCCTTTTGTCAGTCTATACATCATAAGCACTGGAAGACTGTATGCACAAACAGGAAATGTTTATAACTGATGTCCCTTTTACAGTGGATGTGCGAATGGGCAGGATGAAAAGCCCAGGCTCGCTAGTTTATAGAAACTGAAGCAACGTGATTTTCCCCAGCTGCTTGCAATAAAACCATCTTCCTTACTTATCTTTATGTGGCCACTTGCAGGGGGAAAGAGCAGCAGTGTAGCACAGGCAGAGAGCTGGAGGTCCAGGAGTCATAAGGCGTTGCCAACTTTGGACCTGCAGATCTCATTTCCCTGCTTATGGCAGAAACTTAATGAAGAGAATAGCAGTAGGAAGTATCTACTGAGAGAGGCTGGGTTGGACTCACACAGATCCTGCCAGCTCCCAAACATCCCTTCACATGTGGAGCTGTCACTACTGAAAGGCACCCATACACAGGGAGGAAGAGGTTAGCAAAGAATTAGAGGCACGACCACCTCTGCCAGCACCAAGTTCACTCCTCTTGAAGGCTTCTTGGAAGACCTCTCCCAGCAAACTCACTTGGCCGTCTCCATTTTGCTCCTCTTCATCTACATCTGCAGATACTAGGATACCTGAAAACCCAGCCTTGTACAGCTGGAAAGACTGGGAGACTATTTCCAACTCTACCACAGAGCCTTGAAAAAGAGGTATCTCAACCTCTTTGTGCCTTGCAGCTCCCAATTTGCGTTGAGGAAACAAATAATGCTTCCTATAGTAAAATTAACTTGCTCCTAACATGTGCTAATGCTTCTGACATTCTCCCTAGGGTTTTGAGAGGTGAGGTGCTGCAGACACCACACAATGTGGGTGCTTAGCTGCAGAAACCCCTGCATGGATTTTGGCTAAGATTTTGGACAAGTCATTTCCCTGCATCTGCATCCTGCCCTGTATCTCCCCTGTGTATGACCACTGGGCTTTAGGAGTCTGAATTCTCATTAGCAGCAAAGGAAGCACCAAGCACAGGGCAGAGCTTTTGGTTCTTGGACAAGGAGAGACACAAAACAGCCCCTAAAAGAGGTTTCTGAGAGCATGGGGATGGATGCAGACAGTGGTAACCCTAAAACCAGAAAACTAGCAAATACCTTTCAAAGCAGGGAAAAGAGATCAAAATAAAGGAGCAGGGGAGAAAAATACTTCCGTGTTTTTAAGCCTGTATTACACAGGTACCACTGCGCAGTTCTAATGCACCTCATCACACCCTCCCCATCCCTGGCACCTGAGGACGCTTCCCAGTTACCGGCAGATCCCTTGTAAAACAACAGGGAATGTTAGGTTAACATGACTTAGAGAGCGATAGTGTAGCTTGCAAAATGTCAGAGCTTTCATCCTGTATGTTAACTTCCCAGCCAGTGGTATCAATCTGCAGCAAAACACAGTTATTTCATCATGACATTAGTTCACCTTTAAAGGCATATGGTAAAGCCTGCTTTGTGGCTTGCAGCAGATGAGCTTCCTATAATTACAATTTGAACTGTTCCACAGGCAGCTCTATAGATAGCGGATCAGTGATTAAAGTTGAAATCACAGGGTAAGTAGTTCTGTGACACCGTGAGTCACAACAATCATCAAAGACTCAACTCTCTGGTTTCTGATGAAGTGGAGATAGTGCAGTGATTCAAGTAGGGGACTGAGACTCAAGTGCTGCTACTTGGAGGCAGGAAAAGAGCAGACACATTCTTGAGGAAGATACTCAGTGCGTGCTATTGACTGGCCCCAAGCAAATCTTTAACCCTGCGTCTGGGAGAGAGCATGACTGTGCATCTCATTGTGGTGGGGCCCCCAGTGTCACACCTGAGGATCACAGGCTCCAGTTAAACATTCTTCTTGCTGATTCCTACTTTGATTTGAGGAATAATGCATGCAGGGCACAGGACTGCAATGCTGGGGCTTGGCAACAGACTGAGGCGTGCATTGGTTTTCCCTACAGAGCTTTCCTGCTCCCCAGATCCCATCAGCACAAGGCATGGAAGGGAAAGAAGTGTGCACTCACACTGCTGTACCCCTTGCTGACCCCCAAAAGGGGGTTTGTTTGTTTAACTATGTGAGAAGGCAGCTTCCAGTCTATGAACAGAGAAAATGCTGCCACTGCCTCTCCTGAAAGATCCCCTTTCCACAGTGCTCCTTCAAACTTCAGTGAAGCTGATGCTGAGAGAATTTGGGTCCAGAAAAATCAATGGGTTCAAATTTGTAAGGGAGAAATCTACAATGGAATTGCGACAACAAAAGGAAACCCCTATGTAAGGATTCACTTAATTCCTGGCAGTGACATCTCACTCGTATATACAGTAAAATGAATTATAGCACATGGAAGGAACTGGATCTCAGCTCCACTCTCCAGCTGTAAGACTTGCTCTTTCCCAGCCCTACACACATTCACTGTGGTAATGCACAGATCCAGGTGCTGAGGAACTTTTACCATCTGTAAAATGGAGGAAAAGGGTAAACTGAGGCACACGGAATGTGACACCCATGGCTCAGGTGATGCCAAGCCACCAGGCACAGCAGTGCCCAGCCTGGGTGGCACTGACTGCACCGTGTCCCAGAGGAAAAGGTCAGGAGAGTGCTAAGGGGCTTTAGCAGGAAAAGCTCCATCAGAGGACCCATCCCATTGCAAGGTCCTGCGCTTTTCAGCTTAGCCCAATTGTGAAGCAGCCTGCAGCACTGTGCACCAGTTCGGATGCTTTAAGGGAATTGCTTTCCCTACACTTTCTTTTAAAGATGAAAGACATTTCATTTACAGCAGGGAAGGGGAAAGGGAGGGTGCAAGTGCAGCTACAAAGCCAACAAGCTCCTCTCTCCTCCAGGAAGATTGTATCATGGCTGCTGGCTGCCTGCCACCACTGCTTGAGCATTAACCACGGACAGTGACTGATGGGTGCCTGTGGTGCCAGCTCAGAAAGCCAGCCAGGAGGGCAGGAGATGGCCCCTGTGCTCAGCACGAGTGCCCCACTTGGAAGAATGGGGTCAGGATTTGGAAAGCGATCAGCTCAAGTGAGGTAAGCCTGTTCTTGCCAGTGTGTCCTGGCTGGATGCTCCAAGGCAGGAGACAGAAGCTGGGGAGTGGAGCGCTGGTTCCCAGTCAGCATTTGATCCCCTGAAAGGGGATGAGCTGCTGTAACAGCCCTGCCCAGCTTTCAGACATCATTCGATGTCTCTTACAACTCAGCCTATTTGTGTCTTTTACAGGTTGTATATAAGACTTTGAGACTGTAAGGGAAGATCTATGCTGTACGCTGGTATAGGAGAGGCTAACAGAGATCATAGAAAGGTTTGGATTGGAAGGTTAAAGCTCATCCAGTTCCAATCCCCTGCCATGGGCAGGGCCACCTTCCACCAGACCAGGTTGCTCCAAGCTCATCCAGATAGGTAATAAGAAAGAAGTTCAACAGTGCCTGAAGCCTCTGATCCAAGTGAGTGGATGTGACCCATCAGTTTACATGGAAGTTCTGCTTGTGCCCTGGAGGCTCACCCTGGCCAGACAAAGCCACACTAAGGATCTGCAACCATCTAACACAGACCGAAAGCAAAGCTTTAGTGCAGAAATTCTGAGGGATTTACCATGTGCTCCCTGCTTTATGGTGCTCATTTTAAGAGGATAAACTGAGGCAAATACATAGCAGTATTCACCACAGGACATTTTAGAACAAATATTCACAGGTGAGTTTCAAACGTACAACCCCATGCATGTGCTGAAGCAATAGAAAAACTATTTCTATTTTCCTTGCTGTCCTCACAGAAATTGTCAGCAGGCTTTGGTCTGCAAGAGATTCAGACTGAACAGCCCGTTGAGGCACCCCTATCCAGACAAACAGCATGGAGCATCCACTGCTGGAATCCATCAGCAGCGCTGAACAGGGAAGGGTTAAGCCCACGGTGCAGCACCAAGGTCCTTCCCAAGGCTACAGGGAACAATGCAGCCATCAGTCTATATTTGGCCTTTGCCCGTGGATCATTTATGACTTATTCTTCACCTCTGATGACCACAGCAGTGAGCTCTCAATCTCTGCTCCCTAGCCTGGAGCAAGGGCTCTCCCTCCCTCCCCCTGTATAAAATCACACCATTTGCAATTAAAAGTGGCTGCCAGGAGGAGGTCTGGAGCAAGTCTTCCCTTGCCCCTTTGTGCCCTTTGCCTTGCAAAGCCCAGACTTCTGGCATATCATCATGTCAGGGTGAGGATGGTCCTGTTACAGCGCAGATGTGGGGAACAGGGAAATAGAGACATCATGCTAGACTACAGCTTCAAGTCTATGCTTTAAGCTTAGAGAGAAAGTGTAAAGAGAATAAACAGGGTTAACATTTTCCTCGGATGCTTGGTGGTAATAGCACTTTATGGGTAGCATTTCCAGGACCTAAAGGGGCTACAAGAAAGCTGGAGTGGGGTTTTTTATAAGACAAGGCAGTGACGGGACAAAGGGAATGGCTTTAACCTGTCAGAGAGGAGACTGAGATTGAGCATTTAGGCAGAAGTTTTTCCCTGTGAGGGTGCTGAGGCGGTGGCACAGGGTGCCCAGAGAAGCTGTGGCTGCCCCATCCCTGGCAGTGTTCAAGGCCAGGTTGGACACAGGGGCTTGGAGCAAGCTGCTCTAGTGGAAGGTGGCCCTGCCCATGGCACAGGTTGGAACTGGATGAGCCTTAAGGTCCCTTCCAGCCCAAACCAGACTGGGATTCTATGATTTTCCTGTCTTGGACCTCAGCCACAGAGGCTCTGGACATCGACATCTCTGCTCCTTTCACAGCATTACGATGTAGGAGACGGAGGTTTGCAGTGCCTGCAAGTTATGCTCAAGGGCTCACTGAGGACACACAACTGAACTGCAGCACGTTCTGGTCTGTGCTTGCAGGGACCAACCTCACACCACAGGTCCTGTGCAGCCCAAAGGCTTGGGCAGCTGCAGAACAAGAAAAAGCCAGGACGTACTATGAGATCAGAAGATATTAATCCACTTTCCACAGTATTGAGGATGAGGTGAGTTGATTTCGGTTTTAATGCCTATGACACCAGTGTTTGTTTTCCAGAGACCAAGGTCAATGAACCATACTAGTTCTCCTGCTGCTTTCCCAGGCACAGCTCCATACCTGACAGCTTCTACCCCTGGCTGTTCAAACCCAAAGTAAGCACTGCTTTTGGGGAACAAAAGCCATGGACAAGTTTCTACTCTTCATAGACCCAAGCCTGCTCAACCCCACAAGCTCATGCAGAACACAACTAAATCTTTGATAGTATCAAGGGATGAGTCAAGAACTCAATTAGCCTTCAAAATCTTGTCTAAAGCACAAAACAAAGGCAAGAAATAGACATATTTTGGATCTAAAGTACTGGATAATGCCTCACAATTGGATAATTTGGTTATTTTCTTTTACATTCAATATATTTACACACTTCAGCAACAGTTTGAGTCTTTCTTTTTGTTCAAGTGGGTAGGGGAGAGGAAAAGGCAGGGCAGGCTGCAGGGCTGCTGGGGATGAGCACCCAGCCAGGCCAGTGAGATCCATGCATACAATGCAACCATCCTCAGCTCCTCCTCTCCCCTTCTTCCCGACTGCATGTGCCTTGCCCTTAGTTTTGATCTGAGAATTCCAGCCCTGGCAGGATTGTCTTGGCTTTATGTGTTCCTAGGAAGCATTTCTCCCTCTCATGCAAAGGCTTATCTCCTCCAGCTCAGAGCACTGGAAGCTGCAATATAAGAACTTGCTCTATTTTCAATCCAGCAAAGCAAACAGAAAACCTTGTTGCTATTTTCAGCTAGTTTGCTGCTTCTTTTATTAAAGGAGCCCCTTCCCTCAGCTTTAACTGGGGATTTTCCTGCAGAAAGAGGACATTCACGTGTTAATTTTTCTTCCTCTATTTGCACTTCCCAGCACGCAGTGATATGTCAGACATTGACCAAGAAGCCTCCTCCACTTTCTTCCAAGATGACAAATATTCCTGGTGCAGGAGACCCTAATGTATCACTGGATATTTGTGCCTTTTGCAAGAAGAGGCTTCTTCCAATTATGCCATTTGCACTGATATAATTCAATTCATCATGTATTAATCTTTTCCCTTTATTCATGCAGGATTAGGAGGGAAGTATCTAGCTTGGGTGTCTCATGAAGAGCTTTTCATCCAGGCCATGACCTGCGCCTTCCAGTAACAGGTCAGTCAGCCAAGTTCTCATGTGTGTTGTTTCATAAACTCAGGATGTTGTGTTTGGGGAAAAAGAGGTGATTTGGTTCTAAAATACCCATCTAGGAAGTCATTTGTTTTACCAGAGCTGCTCAAGCGAAGCACATGGAAAATTCCTAGATACCAGGAAGGCTGATTCCTGCCCAAACACCACAAATAACCACAGAAGGGCCCGTGGGAATGGCACAGCCATTTCTATGTAAGCCACAGGACTGCAAGTCAAGGTGAAGAGAGATGCCTGAAGTCTGGAAAGCGACAGCAAACATCGCACACCGCTGTAGCCCTGCGCCTCTATCAGCAATTTCAAACACACCATTCACCTTTTCCTTAGGCAAGGGCTCCACATTTCCATGCTGCACATCGAGGACTCGGCCCACTCAGCAAAAGATCTCAATTCAGAAGTTCATAACGAATAACCTCATAATTAACCTCCCTCCCCCCGCCTCAAATCTCAGATCCGCTTTCGAGCTCTGACATCTGCCCCCTCCTGTCGGCCCAGAAAAATAACACCAAGAGCTTCAGCACCGGGTTTACATCGACTGAGCCAAACCCCTCCTTCCCTTCCCTCTCCTCCCTCGGCTGTCTCCTTGTCTGAGCCTAAAATTCTCCCCCCATGGATGCCCAAATCCAAGTGAATACGATGGAAATGCTGCCTGATTCCCACCCTGTTCCTCCCTAAGAAAGTAATCTCACACCACTGAGCAAGTGGGTTTGACAGAAGAGGCCTCCATAAGGCTTTTGCACCTTTTATTTTCACTGCGTCCCACTGAAGGCTGCTCTGTCCTTGAGGTCTCTCTCAGCACTGCTGCCTCCTGCTCCTCAGCATCCTCCTCGCCCTGGTGCTTACAATCGGAGTGTGAAGCCAGCGTCACTTCCCCGTGCCATGGTTTGCTGAGTGTTAACATTCAAGCTTTGGTTGCTTCCCCTCTCTGCTGCTGACAACTGCTCATTTTGTCACATCAGCCACTTTCTCTAGATTTAACTTTGCTCTCCTGCTCCAGCCACTGGACCTCCATAATAAATCAGGAGCCTGCAGGCTTCATGTGGGATGCAAAGGCCGTTCTGGTGCACATGGAGAGGGGAATCTTTACATTTTTAAGTAGGACTTTGTCATATTCATGATGGGTAATAAAAAAATTTACGTTTTGACTTTCAGGACAAAAACCTGGTGGTGGTGGTGGTGGTGGAAACACACTGTTCTTGGGGCTTGCTCGGGACATGGGACATGCCTCAGAGCTCACAGGGAACATCAGATTCAGCTCTGCCAGGCTAAAAGTGGTTTGCAGCTTTCCCTGAGGATGCTGAGAGCAAACCTTGCAGGTAATGAATGCCAGCTTCTACTACAAGGTCTTCCTACTAGGTCTCCTTTTGGAATTTATACAAAGAGAGAACAGCAGGACTTGCACTACAAGGCAGTGCCTCCACACACACAGCGACCATCCAGCAAGTAAATGCCCCATCCCATAGGATCCCACAAGCTTCTTGAGATACTTGCTGTTATACAAACACCTCCTTAAGAGAAGGCAGGACAAAGCATTCCCATACCTGCTCCAGCAGCACCAGAGCCCAAAGCTGGCATATGCCTGTGCATTAGCCACGAGGCAGCATTTCCTTTCAATTCCTCCTAGAATCCGTGTCAGAGTCTTGGCATCCCAAAAGGCACATGATTCCCTGCATCACACTACAGCAGCCTAAGGGTGCAGGGCCCGCTCACAGATGGCAGCGAAACCCTTAAACCCGCCAGCAGCACGAGGAGCACACGCGCCTGGCGCAGGCAGAAGGACAGATCCATGCGCAGTGCTCTGGGAGAGCTCCAGCGGAGGGCAGAAAATAACCCAGCAGAAGCCTCTCCCCAGTCAGCAGCTTGTGTAAAATGGGGCAGCTGGTTCCTTGCTCCCGCTAAAAGGAGTCTAAATGTGTGTTCAGCTGCAGCGCCGCACAAACGCTGCCCACGGCTCGGGCTGCTGCTGCGGTGCACGGCACAGCCCCGGTGCCACGAAAAGCCAACACGAGGCCCAAAGGGGCCCGTTGGGGAGGGCAGGGGGGCTGAAGCAGGCTGGGATGAATGCTTAACTATCTATAAACCCTCTCTCTCTGCAGACAGGCTTTGGGGAGGGTCTCCTGTAAAGGCAGACCTGCCTTTTGGAAGTCGCAGCAGCTGATCCAAACCCAACGTTTTCCACAGATTATCTCTTCCTGTCGTTTCCCTTCTGGACCCGGCTCGCAGGCTCGCAAATGCCAGGGGTCCTCGCAGTGTGCACAGGCAATCTGTCCTTTCATGAACTCTGCCAGCTCAGGCTAAAAGATGTGGAGTGTAGCTTGGAGCGAGGCAGGGGAAAAGAGGCAGCAGCCTTCTCTTGCCCTGTGGAGGATAACCTCACATGCATATTATTTCCCACCATAATCCTACTGTTTTTAATTAGTGTGCTGTAAAAGGAAGAAGCACCACATCTCCAAGGGGAAAAGGAGGAGGGAAGAGAGGAAAAATCAGCACAGAGGATTCTGTCCAACTTTTCCAAAAGCTTAATAGATTTTTAAATGGGGTTATTAACACCACCTAGGAATTATTTTAGGGACCTAATTATAAAACCCAAACCCTAGTTAATGAGGTTTCCTGAACTTGCCTTGACACAGGTGAAACAAGATCTCTAAATGCAGGAGGATTGAAAAGCGAATCACTTCAAACAAAGAATCAATGAGTATTATTGCAGAACCAATTGAACAATTACTTCTTTAATTGTTGGCACCCCGCTACTTCACTTAACAACAGGATGGATCAGCAGAGTTACTTAACCTCCTCCAGTAACTAAAAAGTACACTGTTAAAGCCAAAATAGATCGCTGCACTTTGCTGGAGGTGAATTAACCACATGCCGTGGAGCATGTGCACAGCACATCACCTCCCTGTACCTGGCCGTGGGAGATGCTCTGCTCCTGCATCCCAGGACCTGCTTTATCCAAGCAGGGATCCCAGAGCTCACCCCGCACCACCCACACCACAGCGCTGACAAGGTGAGTGCAGCTTTCTCAGGCTATGCTTCTCAGCAGGAGTCGACGTGCACGGATGAGGGGGGCTGAGGGATCCTCTCCCGCTGATTCAGAGTCCCAAGGGGATTTAGACACACTGCTCCGGCTGAAACTAGACACACTCCCCCTCCAAACAGCCCGGAAAATCCCAGCCTGGAGCCTCTCTTCGACGCTACAGATTTGCCACCTCAAACAAATGAGAGCCGTGGACAAGGAACGGGAACGTGGCCGGGGAGAGCGCCGGTGGGTGGATAACCACCGCGGTGCCGATGGAGGAGCGCTGGGCTCCTAGCACGCAGCCTCCTGCCCGTTCGTCAAGAACGTCCGCCCCGCGCCTGCAAATCCCACCGCCCAAACGGAATGCCTGCGACTGAAAACGAAGCGGAGATGACAGAGCGCCCTCTTATGTTGTCAGAGCAGGGAGTGGGGGAGAAGGGAGCGGAGAAAGTGCTCGCCCCGCACCCCCCGAGCCGCAGGGTGGGCGCTCTCGGAAGGTGGTGGGTGATGGCAGAGCCGGGCTCAGGCTGCCAGCATTCCTCTCCGCCTTGGGGACACGCTGCCAGCCCCATTCCCTCCTGCTCTGTCCCTCATGGCACAACCAAGGGCCCATTTTTGCCTGGAGACCAGCAGAACTGTGAGTGTGTGTTACCGGCTACGCTCATGCACTAACAGGATCAGCTCCGTCTCTGTGCCCTGCGTGCCAGCGCTGAAAGCATGCTACAGAGTGTAAAAACAAACTAGCAAATCCTAACCACACAGGGAAGAGGGGTCCTGGAGAAGCCTCCTGCTCCATGCAGCAACTCCACATCACACAGGTCTCATCTTGCACTTCCGACATTCCCTTCCATCCATCCATCCATCCATGCATTATGTGGCAAGTTCAAGCTCCCAGAAGAGTATGAGCATAAGCTGCTCACCAGTAACCTAAAGATGAAACAACAGCCAGACAGAGCCAGCACTGCTGTTGGCCAAGGGGGTGCTGGTGCCTCTTGGCTACGGTGCCCCACATCAGACCCTCCTCATCACAGCAAACAACAGAAAAGAGCTATTGAACAAGCCAATAAACCACTCAAAACATAGGTGATCTTTTCTATTGCTGGAAACCAGGCTGGCAATTTTGGGAGTACAAACACAGCTTGGGAATGAAGGTAATAACAATGGAATACAGCTTCCTTTAGGTTTAAAAAGAATAGCCCATTTTATTATGTAGGAGATAGCACTGCTGTGCTCAAAAATGCACAGAGCAGAAAGCAGGAAAGCAGCGTGCAGAGGGCGCTTGTTTAACCCTGCCAAGTTCATCTGAGCACAGGAGATTGGGTGGCAAAACCTGGGACCTGCAGAGGTGAGTGTCTGAGCTGATCCCTGCTCACGGGCATTGCTTCAGGCATAGAACACTTTACCCTTAGGGAGCACTTTTCACCCGAGCTGACTTCCTCAAGTCCATCATTTCCCAGATGTGGAAGTGCCATCTCTCTGTATATTAACAAACACTGCTCCTCACCCACATGGCAAAAGGGGATGACAGATGCAATAACCCCTTGACAGTGGGAGAAAATAACACACAGCAAGTGGTACGTATTTGGGATCCTCTCCCTGGTCTTCAAGTATGTGACTAAAAACCTTCAGCAGCAACTCAGTACAGTAGGACTTTGATTTTTCTTTCCTAATGATTTCTATGGAATAGCTCCTATTTCAGCCATTGAAATTTAAGGTTTTTCTGAGAAGTCTAAAGTTAAGGTATCTTTGAAGATGACACCCATAGCAAGAATCACACTTCAAATACAGTGCTAATAGCCAAGAATCAGACCAGAAACATCATATTTGATATTGAAAAGCAGAAGCAATTAAAAAAATCAGGACCTTTTTCCCTACGTGAGCTGGTTTCCTTATATATAAAAAACATCCTAATTTTGACCTTCATTTTTAAAAGCAGGTTTCGAGTCAGCTGCCCATTAGCCCACTGGATTTCACAAGTGTAGAAGCACAGTTCTCCATAGGAAACAGCTATTTAATTTTGAGATTAACCTTTTTAGAACCACGATTTGATACAGCAGCAGAGAACACCTGAAACCAAAGGGGCTGCCAGTGCACACCTGAATTTACAAATTCACTGCTTCCATTTTTAATTGAAACATACAGTGGTTCAGATTGGGAAAGACCTTAAGATCATTCTTGTTATGTTTTCTTACTTTTATTTCTGAAGCATTTAATTTCTGTACCCTTTCCTAAAGAGGGTGCAGAGGGAAACCACAGGACAGCCCCATGGAGGTGATGCTGTACGCTCCCCTGGACTAGGCTGCTGAGCCCATCACTGCAATGACACTGCACAACCTGGTTATGTTGTTCAGCACTGATGAAGAGTGGCACTGGAAAGAGGAGCAGAGATGGTTTGTAGATGAGCTGATTTTCACTGGTGCTAGGTAAAAAAAACCCACCCTTCACTGCTGATGTTATTAAGCTCTTGTCAACCTACATGCACTTCTCAAGCACTGCTGCACCTTTGTGTACTTTAGGAAGAAGGGGGGGAATCACTCAAAGCTGGCAGCGACAGGCACAGCACAGCGTCTGCAGCCTTCCCTGTGCCAATGAATCTGAACCCTCCTGCCACCCTGACCCCCACTGGAGTCTCTCAGAGCCAGAAATAAACTGATCAAATATGCAATAAGCAGTCAAGCAGTGTCCCCCACAGGCAAAGAGAGATCGGACTCTGTTTAGAAGTGATGCTCAGCAGCCAAGATGCTCTCTCCTCACTCAGATTGGAAAGAAAGTGGATTCTTTTCACCTCCACAATGCAACAATAACCAAATTTAGCTTAAGAAAACACACTACATTAAGTAAGAGACCCAGTGGTAGTGCACTTGTCCATTTTTTAAATTAAATGATGTTCATTAAAGGAACATCACCTCCTCACAATTAATTTTGCTTTGAGAAGGAAAGGAAAAAGCTACAGACAATTAATGTACCATGCAAGCTCTAGTAGATGCTCCATATATTTTCTCCCTACAACCACCCCTCCTCCATAACAGCATCTCTGCTCATCTCCCTTCCACTTCAGAATGCAAGCACTGAGTTTTGGGCAGGGAAGCTGCACAATAACACACAACCACCACCCCCCCATACACTTCACCCAGCCTCAGAGTGCTTCACAGGGGTTACACATTTATGTATTGACATCTACAATCATTTCTTCACTCCCCAGCTTACAAAGATCCAAGAAAACTGTTGAAGACACCCAGACAATGAAATCAATGGGATGGTGATAAGCCTGTAGAGAGTATCATTCCATCTGCACTGACTGTATATGGGTTGCAGCAGCATGGAGGCAGGGAGTAGGGAAGAGGGCTCACTTTGGGTTGATATTTTGAATCTCCGCATGCATTTTGCCTTACAGAAGTAAAAGGAGCACAAAGCTGATGAGCCAAATCAGGGAAAGGAATCACAAATAACATAAAATTAACCTTGAGCTGTGAATCAGGAGCTAGCACTTCCTACAGGCCAGCGTGCACAAGACACTGACACGTGTAAGGTCGTAGAGTGATAAAATCAATAATTCCCCAAGCAGGGAAGAGCAGCCCAGTGGTTTCAGCAAATGACACAAATTAGCCCTCTCCCCACAGCTGTGTGCAGCTCTTTTGGAAGTGTTCAGGAATGAAACCCTCCTCTCCCCAGGAAGGTAACAGGCTCCAGCCCCAGGCCTCTGTGCCCCTCTGTTTCTAAAGACAGGGATAAGGATGCGACTCGGAGGCGTTTGCTTATTTTATCAAACAGCAAATTGATTGCAGCTGTTGGATAAAAGCACGGACATTTCACAAACTGCACAGAAGGATTTTGCTGACACAACTCCAAATAAGTCCAATTTGCTTAAACTAACAAACTGTCTGGAAACACCTACAGATTTGCCACTACTTTTACAAACCTGAACTTCTACTACCTTGTCTCCTAAGCATATAGATGCTAGCTAACATGCAGCCTGGCTTGAGAGGGATTAAACATCCCCAAACCGCCACACTTTGGCATCACACTGAGTAGAAACTGGGACTGAGGCTGTGAAGCTTAGAGAGCCCTTGTCACAAACAAGAAATGCATTTCTCAGGCCCAAGCACAGCCACATCCTATGGTGGCACAGAGGATTCCCTTCAGGTGAGAAGCAGGAAGCCCTCCTATCCCTACAGAGCTTAAGCTCCCACACATGTGTGTGATTCACACCCGGAGTTGGTACCAAGCTGACATCTTTCATGTTCTAATATATCACATGGTACTGCCAGCATGATAGTCCACAGTGTGACCAGAGGCTGGCAGGAATTGGAACGGCTCTGTTCTGCCTTTTGAAATGGAATCATGGAATTCCAGACTGGTTTGGGTTGGAAGGGACCTGAAAGTTCACCCAGCTCCAATCCCCTGCCACAAGCAGGGACACCTTCCACTAGAGTAGGCTGCTCCAAGCCCCATCCAACCTGGCCTTGAACTCTGCCAGGGATGGGACATCTGCAGGAAGTTCTCCCATCCCTCTGCTCCATGTTACAGTGAGTAGGAAAACAGCAGCTTGCAGTTGCTTAAAAAGCTGCCTAATGACAGACAAGTGAATTCTCCCCGATTAACAGAGAATTTACTGAAATATCACTGAAAGTCATCGCTGGCCTAACTCCCCTTTCAGGTTCCCACTCTTGAAGGCCAATGGATGTCCAGGTTTTAAGGGAGATGCTAAATATTAGAAAGAGGCAGTTTCACTTCTTTTAATGCCCTGCACAATTTAAACCACCATCAAACCGTGTTGTGTTCAGGCAGGACCCCACTGGAGCCCAGAGCTTTGCTCCACCAGGTGATGATGTGCAAGGCCCTTCCCACCCCACAAGCCCCAGAGAGCTAATCCCTTTCCTTCACACGCATCAAACCAGGCCTGGCACATAGCTGCATTCTTGAAAAACTGTTTGTGTAACGTATGAAGACTAACTTGGATTCATGAATATTTGATTTAATATACATTTATTTCCCCTAAAGGAAGATACATTTTATTTAATACTGATTGCGGTTCTTATTACCTTCCTAAAGCCAGCACACCACTCAGCATTCCAATTACACCAGCACGCTGCAGTTATGGCTGAGGAAGCACTTTCATTATAAGCTTCTGTTTTCAGACACTTGTAAAACTCCCACCATCACATGTTCTTCCCCAGCCACTCCTGGAAAACAGGCCTTTAGCTGAAAGGGTTCAAGCTGCTTCTTAGAGCAAGAGTTAAACCTGGTTGAATCAAACCTCCCTGATGCTGATTTAAATGCATGATCAAGCACCGGTATCTGACAACAGCAACAATATCCTAGTGAAAAACCGAATGAAAGGAAAACTACAACCTCACTTCTAAGTTTAGATTGTGATTTAGATTGAAGGGATTTAAATCTGGACCTACTTAATTTCAACCACATAACACAATACAAAGTAACCCCATACACAGCTCTGACACTTGGTGGAGGCCTTGGATATGGAGCACACACAGAAGGAGCAGAAGCCCAACAGCTCATATATTTTTCCCCACAAAGCTTGCATTTGTTGAAGAAATCCCTCCTCTCTCAGGAGATCAATTGCATTTATGGAGCAGAGTTACTGCTAAAGAGGCAACACTTCTCAAGTGACATTTTGCCTCATGTCTTTATGTCCCTGGATGCTCAGCATCCCAGCTCACACAGCAGCTCCTCCAGGATCACCTGCCTGATTTAGGACAGCAGTGGACTTAAGAGAAAAATACTTCCCACTGTTATCTTCATGACTGCAGTCAATCTCAGCAGCCAACGTTTGGAAGGGAGTTGGTTGGCTGGTTTTACAGCTTAAATGGTGCTTAAAAGAAATAGCAGAGGTCATTCTACTTCCTCTCACCCAAAGTGTTACAAAGCACTCTTCAAGGTATCCACCAGCTTCAGTTTAGACTTGCAAGTGCCTTCATCAGCTGCTGAGATGTTGCCATTTTGAAGGGAGAATACCAGCCACTTCCAGACAGCATTTAAACGACAATTAAATGGAAGAGCAACAAACAACGTTTAAATGGAAGAGCCAAAAATATCCCTCATCCAAATGCAGTGAGACAAGATGCACTTAAACAGGGGCAGAAAATAAAGAGACAATGAGTTTGAAATTCTGACCAGGACAAAGAGTAAAACCCATGAGATGGCTCACGTCTGTGGACCACAAGTGGTGAGGAGCCCCACTCAGCACAGCACAGCCACCTCGCAGGCAGGATGGGGCTGAGATGAATAGGAATGCTGATTACTTGTACCAGAGCTCAGGCAATGCTCTCCAGTCTCATTGAAGTCTCCGGAATAGTATAATTGCTTCAATTGTCTAACTCAGTCCATATCTGCAGCAATCTATTGTCCTTCCCCGGCCAGCTCTTGCTATATGTATTCTGTGGCAGTCCCCCTCTACACCGAGTGTCTATCCCATATTATATTCAAGATTAGATAAGTGGTGTATTGCTTTGTGCTGTAATGTGTTACTGCTTCATGCCAAGATGTATAAAAGGAAAATGCAAACAAACACTGACCGAAGGGGAAGGAAGGGAGGAAAGGAAGCTTTGAGGCTTCATTAATCTCTTCTAATAAATAGATTTTTCAACAGGTTATAATCTGACACCTTGTTTAGATGATGGTTGGTTGGGATGTACAGGTGAAATGTGTGACACGCACTAAATCTGGTTGGAGAATTCAAGGGCATGAGAAGCTTGGAAAAGTCACCTGCAGAACATCACAGCAAACTCAGGCAGGGCTCTGCTGCTCCTCCTGCTGTAGGAAAACAAGGGCAGAGGAAAAAGTCCTTGCCCTGAGGAGCTCACAATTCAAACTACAGCAGAGCACACAACTGGCAAAGGCACTGCTAGGTCAGGATGATGAAGGAGGGCCCAGCTGCCAAGCCGTGGCTAGCAGGAACAGCGGGTCACCAGCAGCTCCGAGCCACCCGCCTCCAGACCCCGGTAAGGTCAGCCTGAGCCTGCACACTCACAGCAAGGAACAGCTTTGCTTCCCCTGGTTTTCCCCCCTCAGCATTCCCTCCTTTCTTTAATGCTCATTATATTCCAGGCAGGCCCAGCCGGCAGCACAGCACAGCACATATTTACCTAACAAAAACCTGCAGCATCACACGTGGTGGCTGAGCTCTGGCTCCCAGCAGCAGGAGCACAAACCTCTCCTACTCCACATCCCTAAGTCTGAGCTTCAGCCACCTCCTCTGGCAGAAACTGAAGCATGCAGGCCCAGGTTGTGCTCAGCAGATGAGAATGAGACCTTTGCTCTTCCACAGTGCCTTGTATCCTCAGTACTTCAACAAACATAGATCAAACCTCTTCTGTGCCCCTCTCCTGGAGAGCCACAAATCTCTCTGCTTTACAGATGGAAAAACCAAAGCAGAGAGGGATTTAAGGCTGAATCCCGTGAGCTTCATGCAAGGGAGCCTGTCTCCCCCCTACCAGAACCCAGCGGCAAACGCTCCTGCTGTCTCTGGGCAGAAGAGTACCCCAGCCCCCGGGGACAGCAGCGGCCAGCGCCATGCCTGGGGTAAGGGCTCCCCCTCCCGTTCCCAGAGGCTGCGACCTCTGCCTTAAGGCCGTGCGAAAACGCAAAGGCAGCGGCAGGACACCGGTGGGGACGAGGCTTTGGATTAGGAAAGCGTTACCAGTGACTCTGCTCCGAGACTGAGGGACCCCCAAGGATTTATTAATCAGAAAATATACAAGGGCGGAGATCCTCAGAACAATTACTTCCCGAGGACGGGAAAGCCAGGATGATGTGCACACAGGTTCGTTTGGATCCAGGATCAGCACCAGGATAAAGCTTTGGCAAATCAGAGCATTCATCCAGTGTTTACTTGCAGCATTTTTCCTGTTGTCACTGCACCAAAACACCATCGTCTTTGCTTCGAGGCTGGTGTCACATGTTAGTGCCTGGCAGGGGAGGTGAAGGGCGAGATAAGTGTGTGCTTCCTCCTGTGATCTGAAATCACCGTCCCCAGCTCCAGCCCTGGCTATTTCCTGCCTCTTGGCCTCTGCCTATCAAACCATTATTAATCTTTCTGGTCTGTGTATATTCATTAGATAAACACCAAACTGTGATGGTTTTTATTGTCTGCTCTGTACACATCATAACCCTGGGAAGACAAGATGAATTTGACAGCTAATGTAAAAATTACAGCTGGCAATATATCTTAGATTTGGGTGGAACACCAAGATGAGAGTTAATCAATAAAATCCTAACTTAGGTATTGTATGAAATGGCACTTCATTCATTATTAGGAGTTGGTATAAAACATGATTTACTGGTTTGATATATTGGCCCTTCACCTTAGGGACCTATTTTCAAATCCAGTCCAATCCAAAGTGACTAAAGATCCCTCTAGCCTGAGGGCTTGGCAATGATACTGTTGCCAGAAATTTATGGGAGCTTGCTTGTAATACACGAGTTGTAGGCAATGGGAATAGTACATGGATGCGGGAAGGGTCAACCCCAAACCAACATATGCACAGAAAGTCACCTGCTGCCTTTAAAAAACATGAAGTAAAACCAAACAAGTGGTGGGCCTTTCATCCTCTCCTCCTGGATTTTACCCAATCCCTTGTCAGCAAGTGCTCTATAACAGCTCTTAGACTGCTTTCCACTTTCATTTCCTTTTCTCCCTGCCTTGTAAAGCTCCAGGAAGAGTTGTGTGGGGATATTTTTGTAGACCTCAACATGAAAGGCATCTTCTAACCCCCAAATATGTGTTATAAACCTCACTGGGAGAGGGCCTCACAGGGACTGCCCAGTCCAGATGCTCCAGAGGGTCTCACCATTTCCCAAAGTGACAGTCCCCAAGGAGTCAGTTTTGCATTTAGGCCAGGTCTACATGGCAATAAACTCCAACACAGGAAGTAAGCTTCAGCCCTGCACCATGTTCTCCTCAATGGCACAGATCAAGGAAAACCTAGAGTCTCCCAAATCAGCTTTCCATTCATGAGATCTGAGTCTGTTGCATTTGGAGTTGGTGGTTAAAACACCTCCTTTGGCTTTTCCTCTTCCGCTCTAGCAAAGGACATTTTCATTACATAGGAAAAAATAGGCCAATGTTTTGTACTGTTTCATTTCTTGTGGGGAAAACAAATCACACAACTGACAAACCTTTCCCTTTCCTCAGTACTTTGGTATTAAACTCCATTGAATTCTCCCAGTATTTTAAAGCCATATTAACACATTAGCCTGTGCTCCAGCAGCTGCTGAATCATTCACAGTAGAGGCTGAAGTCTTTTCCATGTTCTTTGTGAGAGAAAAACCTTATCTACGAGTTAAACTACAATGTTAACTATAATACCCCAAGAGCAGAACTATCATGGAGCTGCTCCACCATAGAGCTCCTTTGTCTCCATTCCCCTCTCACTGCAGGGAAGATAGTGAGGAGATGCTCACATGCTCCAGGATAAGAGATCCTAAAGCACCCTTGAAAATTAAGTGAGTTTTGGCTGGCTGGTTGTTAATTCCCCCCCAGAATCCCCACAGTTTATGCATGAGGCTGTTGTACCAGTGTGCACAGCACAAATTCAACCCTTGTACCATATTCCAGGAAAAAGACACTTTAATAATTCATAGAGCAAAGCCATGGTAGCACAGCCCATCCTCCCTGTTCAAAAGGCACAGAAACCAGTGGTTTCTCTCCTGCTGTCTCTTTACAATCAATTGCTCCATGAGACCTTGTACAAAAGACCTGGCTCAGGTGTCCTATGAATCTAGTAGCCATCACAGCCCAGTAAACCTGAATGAGAAGTGGAATGATTTAGATGCTAATGACTAATGGAGTGATATCTGTCTGTGCAACTGGCAGCCATGCAGGAATAGCAGCAGCTTCCTCAGGTCTTGTCTGTGCAGGGAGAAGAGACAGATGCCTTATCGCATTTTATAAGTTTGCATTTATAGGGCAAATAAAATGGAGCATTTTAAAAACCAGGAAGCATTTCAGAGGACAGATAATTTTTTTTTCCATATAAAATCACAGACAGAATTTAACTTTAGACACTTTTCTGGCTAGGGGGAAAAAAATAAAATCAATTGAACTGATTACCTTCGTGGTACCAGTGAAGATTTCAGTTGTCTTTGTAATTGCACTTTTTCCTTGCTGGCTTTTAAACATAAAAGGAAAGTGACTTTACTGCTGTAGTAAAATCATGGGCCCTGCTCAAAAATCAACAAAGCAGATGTTAACCCCCTCTGTGCTGCTGCAGTTCCACAGGCATCTTTTAAGTCTCTCTGTTCAGAAGATCAGTGGTGAATTCATCTCCTGCGCTTTAAAAGACATTTTTTCCCCCCTAAAAACTCCAACAGCTAATTCTATCAAGCTCCTGCAAAGAAATTTCAAGGACATGATCAATCAGTTTAAAACCTGTGTCCCAATGCACTGCTACGGAGCTACCAGGCTGCTGGAAGTACAATTTAAAACCCTACACAGCCCTATCAGAACAGGTCAATACCAAAGGTGTTTAGGTCAGTGCCAGTTCCCAGGTTGGGACAGACAATGCCAGCAGCAAGATCTGCCCTTAGCAGGCTCAACAGACCTTTGGCATTTACACCTCCAGATTTCTGGAGGCCAGGCTGGATGGGGCTTTGAGCAAGCTGCTCTAGTGGAAGGCGTCCCTGCCGGCGGCAGGGAGTTGGAACGGGATGAGCTTTAAGGTCCCTTCCAACCCAAACCAGTCTGGGATTCTGATTCTCTACCAAAGAGACAGAAACCATTCAGGCCAAGCTGGACCACTTCAGCCTTCCGCACACCTCTCCTCTCCGGTTCACTGTATCATCACGCTTTCAATGCCAACAGGATTTTCACACTGTCATCTGCTCATGAATAAGATCCTGCATGTGTGTCTCCTGAGATCCATATACACTGCTCGCCACTCATAACACACATGGTTACAAGACAATCAGTTAAAGGGAACTAAAATAGATTTCCCAGCCCAAACATCATAAATTCAGCACTTCACCTCTCCTGCTTTTTGGACTCCTACAATCAGCTCAGGCCCCTCTCTGGATACTTCAAGAAGCAGTTGGGCAAAAACAAACGCGCACTTCATGCACTTAAAGGGCTCTGCATTTTTCTATTTTGCATGCCAAAATTACATCTGATGTGCACACATCGTGCGTGTACATGGACAAACATAGAAGCACACTAATCCGACCATACATTGAGAGTTGCTCTGTATTGGGAGGAAGTCCTGTGTTGTGGCCACAGCAAATCAAACTATGATGTTTAGAAGAGGGAGACACAGCTCAGTGTATATGTGCACACACAAATTAAAGTGTCTTCAACATGTGGGTTCAAACACACAAAAAAGAATGAGACAGGTAGAATTCTTAGCTTAGGGAGAGGAGTAAAAAGTTAAGTTTAAACTAACCTATTGAATTGAAACCTGTTCCTGCTACAACTGGTTTCGAAACAATTATCCAAGGAGTATTTAAGATGTCTGTGTTATTCACTTTGTATTAGCACCCTCTGTTCTGAGCTGGGCTTTCATGTCAGGCTCACACAAAAGCAGACAGTAGCCAGGTTTCTATATAGTATCTAGAAACACCAACATGTTTAATGCCATGGGAGAGGTTTCCACATCTCCCCTCCAGCCCCAGGACCCCGCATGGAAGCCTCGTGCTCTCCACCCTTACGCTGCGTGTTTCTGCCCCCATTCTGACTGAGGATTTAGCTCCTTGTTGTCAGAGGATGAATGTTTTTATTCTGTTTGCTCCCAGGCCAGTATCAAAAGCTCCCAGTACATGGGTTAACCAGATGATCCTTTAATACACAAAGGATCCCCAAACAGCTTAACCTTAACCCATCCGTAAAGATTCCACCCAGCCTGCTAATGCTGTCCTGAGTCGTGTTCTCTATTATTACATCTGAAATCCGTTAAAATTTCACACAATTTCCTGCACAGCAGTGTATATAATAGTGCTGGGAGCCAATATGTTTCTATAATTGGGCCTGTAGTGGGGCAGAGTCCAAAGCAATTAATCCAGCCTCCTTCCTTGTTTGCGCCCATAGAAAGCTGACAGGGTAGAGAGTAATTGGAAGTGAGCGGCCTCTATCCCCTACTTTAAATTAATATTTTCCTGTTCTGATTTAATTTCACCCAGTAACAGTGACACAAAGACACGCCGTGTCAAGCACTAAGTAATCTGCAGCAGCTGCCTTAGGAGGAAACTTTTATTCATCAGTAATATACTGACCTGTATATCATTCCCCATACAGTACACAGTATTTTTGTCAGACAGACAGCTGCATTTAACTCTGTATAATCAGGGAGAAAGAAACACCTACGTATAGTGTATATACAGTCCTGTATATGTGTGCGTTTGTGTGTCCACAGAAGATACAGACAGAGATTTATTTAATAATGAAAAATTCAGCTTTCTAAAGGGGGGGGGGAATTCAATGGCAAATATAAACCCTATGCTAATGAGCAGAGGCAAGAAGACATGCAAATGCAAAGGCAGAAGTAATGGCCAAAACACCACGGCCATTAAATCAAATCACTGAGAAAATAATGGCTAAACTCTCTCTTACTTGTAACACTCAATTTATGTAGTCAATATGGCTCTGAATGAATGAGTGAAGGTACTAAGAGCACAAATCTAAATTCAATATACATATCTTAGGAAACTCCCCAGCGCACGCACTCGCACGCTGACAGGCAACATAAAGTGGACACTGCTGCCGCACATGGTGTAGGAGCAAGAGGAAAACTAGATCCATTGGAGATGATCCCCTCTTTACACTAGGAAAAATATCTAAATAGACAGATTATTGTGCCAAATCCACAGCTGCCAAGGAAATCATAGAAGTCTGTGGCAACCTGGGACCAGTCTGAACTTGGGAGAATGGTGACTTTTCTCCCTACATACAAGAGCTGCTGTTCCTTGAACTAAGCCTTGGCCACTCTGAGCTCTAGGCACATGAGGCCTGTGACAGTTAAGCACATCTTCCAGTCTACTGGAAAACACTAAAGCTGTTTGCACTTCAACACGTAGTATGTTCATATTCCATGGCTAAAAAGAACACAACTATTATACCCCGGTAAACTGCTCAGGCATGGAAGAGAAGCAGGACCTCACATTTGGAGCAGCATTACCTGATGGTTTTTACTCTTCCAAATAGATAGGAATGCCCAGTGTTACCCCCAGATTTCTTTTCAAACTTACAGAGCAGAATCTCCAGGGCTATTTGAATATAACACCTTCTTTCTATCCAGCCCACATTTAAGCTGAAAGGCAGAGAAGAGAGTGGCATGCTGGAAAACATCACCATGGCCACAGACAGTCCCCCTAACCAAAAACCTCCTGGCCCAAAGTGTACCAGCATCCACTGGGAATGCTCAGCGTGCTCAGTTCTCTGTATACTTGGGAATGGAAAGGAGCCCCAGACAACCCATTTGTACAGTGAAGAACCCCACAGCTTCAAACACCCCAAACTGGAGGCCACAGTGTACAGACTGATGTTTGACAAGCAGCCAGCAGCAAGGAGATCCCAATTCATCAATGATACAGGAGGAGCTGCGCAAGGCTTACTTACAGCAAAGTGTAGTCTCAGGAGACTTACTGAGGGACACGGCAGCTTAGCCCTCTGTGGATCAGCAGCTTATTTCCAGTTGCTTAAATTTTCGCCTCCTCTCTTGTTCTTGATTCTGTTGGATTTTCTTCCTACTCACCAGTATTACATTTTCATTTACAGTCAATATGCTTAGGCCAGAGATGATCATCAGCACTGGTAGCTGACAATAGAGCTGACACAGGAGCTGCCTCTGAAGTCGCCTGCATTAGAGCACAGCTGAGCTGCCAGATGATGCTACAGCAGCAGTTGTACCCCCAGGAGACCCCATCTGCCTGCCCTCCAGGAGCCAAGGCCATCACTGCCAGCCACCATGGTACTTCCACTTGCTTACAGGAATGGCTCTTGCCCTTTCACATGACTTTACTTCCAGAGATCCTCAAAGCCCTCTGATCAGGCATCTTCCCAACAAACTGCATCACTTCCCAACAGCCCTGCTCCAGCTGTGTTCACAAGGGGCAGGACCACCCCACATGAGACCCAAGCAGAACAGATCCCATGAAGTACCAAGCTAGTTAGTTAAAGGCAGGCCTTCCCTGTAAAGGAAGTGACAGCAGAATGAGCTGCAGCAGCACGAGAAGATACAGAGCCAGGCCTGAATCCTCCTGGTCTGGCCTGGGAAGCTCAGCATGAGAATCCTTTTTATTTCAACAAACCCATGCAATGACACCACAGCAAAACACCTCACACACACCATCTCCCCTTACTCAGCAGTTTGTCTCAAGGCTACACTGAAACAATCCCAGCCTTTACTTTTTATTTTCTCCTCAATTTTGTTAAATTCCACTGTCAAAAAACAGTAAATAGGAAGTGAATAAATCACACCAATTCTACTCATTATTCCCATTGATTTTAAGTCTGGCCAGAGCTATTATGATCATGTTACAAATTGTCTATTTATAGAAGGGAAAGTTTAAAAAGCACTAAGTTATCCCTTCTTGCCTCACAGTGATGGGCAGCTTCTAACCAGCTGGTGCCCTTCAGTGTCGAGGTGGCTGCAGTCAGTGGCAGAACAAATGATCCCTTTGTGCAGTTTTGCATTAATGTTTGTCAAGTGTCTTGGGCTTCTTTCACAATGTTGGCTATTAAGGAAGAGGAGTAAAATTCCCTAGAGCAGAAGTGTGTGTGTGTGTGTGTGTGTGTGTGTGTGTGTGTGAAGGGGGGGACTTATCCACTTAGGCTAAAACCCTCATCAATATATGTTTGTCTCGTGAGAGTCCGCATGCAAACAGGAGAACAAAGTGGGTGATAACCACGCAAAGGGCGGTTGCAGAGGGACAGGCAGGTGCATGGAGCACTTCAGTTATTCTGTAGAGGCACTAAACCTTCTCTGCCTGGCAAAAAATGCTGGAGCCAGCATTAAAATCACCCTCCAAAGCTTCTGAGCATCAGCCTTGCAGCCAAGCACACCCGGCACACTTCGATTTTGATGTACAGTTTGAAACAAATCAATAGCAGTATAATAATACTCAGCACGCTGTGTAATTTTTATATCATTAGTTTTCATTTTCCGCTCCCCATGCATCAAAAAACTTACAACGGGCTCGTAAAGTTTATTTAGTATTCCATGAATTCCTAATCAGTTTCATTTCATAATGATTCAGAGCGGCCGTTGCCAGGGCCCCGGTGTCAAAAAATCGATAAAACCAACACACTTTTCCTGATGGCGGCTGCAAAAGGATCTATTGTGGGGGAATTATGATTTATGTCTGGGCTGCAGCACGAGCAGCAGCAAGCGACAGCCTGGCTCAAGAGCTGAGATGGTCGCCAATAATGATTTATATGCAATGCCTCTCCCCTCCTCCCCCAGCCCTTCTTGCCCCCTCCTGTGCACCACCACTGGGCCCCATGTGTCGTGTTGCAGTGGCTTCGGCTCTTAGGTGCTGCAGACACCAATCGTCAGGTCCACAGCTTACCATGGCTGAATGCTGTCCCTGCATCCCCTGCTGCAGAAGGACACTGCACCACAGCACTGCCCCTCGAACGCTCTCCTTGTCCCCAGGCTCTCTGACAATCTATTCAGCTCCAGATGAGCACGAGGATGGTTCGATTTTCACAGCTCCATGCAGAAGGTGCCTATTTATCTTGGGGCACCCATTCTGTCAAGCCTGGCTAGGGTGAGGAGAGTGGCGTGGGAGTCCTGGAGCAAGCCTGTGCATGACTGCTCCTATACAGACTTGTGCCAGAAGAGGGTAAAGCAAGGACTGCACAGGGAGATGAGGACATGCAGCACTGAGGGACTCCAAAAGCTGAAGGCTTATAAAGAAAAACACATTTCTGAAGACTAAAAACCCAAAATCTGAGGGATGCCGTTACCCTCTATCATGCAGGACAGTGTCCTTGAGATATACATATTCTGGGTTAGGAGGTTGGAGGATGGTCATAACTGGTAACATGGAAGTTGCTCACATACCATCAGGAAGCAGTAATATGCAGAGATAGCATGGGATCTGCTTCATTTAACATATTAATCAAGTTGGTGTCCTCCACATGGGAAAGGGAGGGCCAGAGAAGAGTGGGAACAGAAAGAGCAGGTACAGTTCATTGTTCAAGCGCTGTTTAAAGAAAGGATTAACAGCATCATTTAAACATCTAAATTAATTTATTGAGATGCCTTTATTCCCCTTTTCTCATTTCAACAGAGAACTGTCAGCAGCCCAGCTCCATCAAGAGCTTCACTCTTCTCATGCTGCTCTTTGACACTCCTTCAGCCTCAAAGCCACATGCACCTTTCCATCCTCATTCGATTGCATGTATTAAGATGTACAGCAGCACCTGTGATTAACAACTTGCTCTCACCTTTTTGGAGCTCTGCATAAGCTGCAAGATGTGTTTTGAGTCACCACAAACCAACGCCGAGCACCAGCAGCTCACAGCACAGCCTGATTATGCCAGTTGATAAAAAGGAAATTACTCCTTTTCCCTATAGCAGAAACAGCCTCCTTTATTACGTGCATTAAGCAAGAGAGGGAAGAAAAGGGGGAGAAATACTAAGACAATAATCCCCCTTTTACCTGAATTGCTGACCAGCAATAAGCAGGTTCATGTCCAGAGCACAGCTGCTCTTGCCATGAGCTGCAGGCAGTGCAGTCATTCATAGTTTGGAGCCTCCAGTCATCACACAAGAAACGCTCAACTTCAGGGCCTGGCTGGGGAAAGGAAAGTGTGTAACCTTCTAGGAAGACAGTTCACACAAAGCATCAACCTCTTCCCTCCATCTGACAAGGGGGAATATTGCCTGGAAACTACAGCAAATATCCTGCCCAAAGCAGCTCTAGCTCCTGTCCAGTGGTTTCACAGCTTGGAGAAAAAAAGAGGGTATTTCCTCCCCTCCAGCTTTGCACACACAGAATTGCCAGGCTCACTCCCTGCCCATACCCCTGGGCTGTTTATCTTGTGTTCCTTGTAGTGGGAACACAAGTTATCCAGGTACAACCAGTTCCTAAAACTTGGCTGCTTACCATTAACTTCTCAATACAAGTACTGTTTCATCTCCCTGATGTTCAACGGGAATGCTAAAATATTCCATTGAAGTAACACCCAAGACTCTTACTACAGCCTCCACAATTGGCATATTTTCCCATTTTAACTCAGCAAAAGAACCAGGATGGCACAGTACTGTATTAATGTCAGCACGAATTTGCCTGAATCAATGCTAAGTGGTATTTTGGGCACTCTGTACAGTTAAAACAGGCCAAATTCCTGCCTGTGCATCAGAGCAGGAGTCAAGGCTCAACTGGAGCTACAGTATTAATTTGACAGGCTGAGGGACACAGACATTAAGCCACGCACTCAGCTCTGTGCTTCCCAAGAACATCTGTGAAAGTTCAAAATGAACAAATTGAGGTTTCAAACAGTGTGCAAGCATTAGAGATTGTGCCTTCAGCCTTTTCATCATCCTCTATTTAAACGGTTCATGTTCATGAGGGATTTCTCTTAAAATACAGGCCTGAAATACTCTTTTTAAAAGCAAGCTGAGATTTATGCCTTGCTTGCTCCTCCCCTACTTCTAGATCCGAGTTAAACATTCCATCCTGCTAGCAATACATGTAGTTAGGTTGAAAATTCAGTATTCAGCACAAGCTCTTTAGCAAGTCTCTAGTAAACAAAGGGGAAGTTTAAATTGGAATTATGCCACTTGGTTAATAACAAGCAGTTATTATGAGATGATTCAATAGCTTGGGTGAAATGAAGGTCCTGATAGTATTTTATCCATTTATTTACACATGTTGTGTGCACACACACACATTCACACTGTTTGCTGATTATCTCAGAGAGGCAAAGGTTGAGATCCAAGCTTCTCTTGGTCTCCCTGCTCCAGTATAAACATGGTGTTTGCAAATGAGGAGTACACCAACAGCAAAGCATTCAAACACCCAAAGGTGTTGGTGTTATTCTTCAGGTAGGAATTCTAGGAAAAGCATTATGGATCACAGCATTCTCTTGAACAGAAGCACACAGGCAAATCATGACACAGTTTTAGTACTTAGTTTTTGACAGCGCTTGCTGCTGGGATGAGGCTGAGCAAATCAACCACCAGCTTCTAAAGTTTGAATCCTGGTTTTGGAGACAACAGATTTCGTTTTAGATCAGGCTGATGAATCCCAGTGACACTGGAGTTCTGTACAGCAGCTCAAAGCAAGAGCAAGTTTCACTAGGTTTTCTCTCCAGCTGAATTTTGATGACACAAATGAAGCCCAAAGGGAAGAGGAGATTGGGTTCAAAGTTTACAGGTGAGAAGTAGCAAGATGTAGCCTGTATTCAGTAAGGGGGAAAAGGTGTTTCAGTGGAGAAAGATACATGAAATGATGGAAGGAGTGAGGATCAGACTCTTGCATTTCATGGCAAGAGCTGCTTTGCAGCTACATGCTCCTGTCCCCTTCACAGCTCACTCATGCTGCCTCCAAGATGACGAGTAGTAACTTGGTCAGGAAGGAACAGGTCCCCAGGAGTGAATGGAGAAGAACTGGGCCAGCAGATAACACACCTGCACATAAATAGCTTCTGCAAAGGAAGGTATAGCCCCATTTTTATCACCTTTGAATTTAGCCCAGGAATTACTGGACAGGGTCATTAAGACCTGCAATCTTATTTACAAGACATCTTTCAGCAAGACAAAAGGTCTGCGCAAGCACATAATTACGTTTTGCTCAGCATAAGTCAGACATTTCATACAGCTACACTAAAAGGAAATAAGAGTTTTCTTGCCCTCAAAAAAGTAGGTGCTGCTCAAAACTGCACTTTTATTACAGAGGGGGGGAAAGCAGCGAAAATATTGAGATTTAAGGGAAAAAAATAATCATGGGTTTATGTTCCCAGGCTCCTGTGAATATTTTCAGCATATTTCACCATATCATTGCACGGTGGGCTCTGTTCCTGCTGCCAGAATGGATGTTCCATCATTTCTATAGTGGGGCTGTGTGACATTCATTAAGTGCAGCTACAAAGGGAGAGGGTTAACCAGCGCGGCCTCTTTTCCCTGATTCAGTCATACATCAGCGGGCGCTCCAGGTTAAATGCCCAGAATCCCACAGCAGATGGATAGGGAGAAGGAGAGCGGCAGATACTTCACCCCACACTACTTAACCCAGGGAAATGAGTCTCGGAGTCGGTGTCATGGTAAAATATGGAAGCTCACTCGGATAATGTGCAGTTGAAGATTTTTTTCCCAAGCCTTTACAAGTGACTGCACGTTGAGACACCCCCTCTGCAAACTCACCCCGGCAGGAGCAGCTATTTGTGTGTGTGATTCATCTATATTGGCTATCAAATACGAATTTTAACCTGTAGTGCAATCACTGATACAAGCCCGCAACATTTCTTCGCCTCTAATATCACCCCATGAGAAATTGTGCACTGGGAAGTTTAGTTTCCTTACCCAAAAGCCCTTATGAAATAGTGGACATTTAGTGCTTGAATACTCAGGGCCTCCCAGTGCCAAGTGCTGCTCACAGTGGGGCTCCTGCCCTGTCTCCCCCAGGAGCTGCACAACTCGCCTCAGATTCCCCTGCACTTCCCAGCTGCCGCACTTTCAGGTGGTTTTATTTCATGTTTCACTAATTCTCAGCCATTCAACAGCTAAAGGTAATGCACATTTTTGACTGAGCGGTGTTCCAGGATTCTGGCTTATCCCGCCTCCACAACTGTGTTTTTAAGCAGTTCTGCAAGAATCCAACGCCAGCACCTTTTGGGAAAGGCACTATTTGTCCTATCACCAGACTGCTGCCTCTGTGGCATTTTTGCAATGCATTCACAAGGCAGGCAGACACAAAGATGATACTCCTACAGTTCACAGGACTAAAAAGACATCCATTGTACTATGCTCACCTGATATTAAGCACATACACCCAAACACCTGAGAATCAACAGCAAAGAAGCTGCTCACAAGACTATCACTCAGTAAGTGAATATACACTTATGAGGAGAGCCTTAATTGAGAGATTATGGGACTAAGAAACAGATGAGAGCTGTGTCCTCATGCAGCTTCGTGACAGCAAAAAAACCAATACATTCTGTACATCAGACCTACACACACTTGTCCTTTCTGGGGTTTATTCACGGTTTCATAAAGCTAAGTTTAAAGTTTTACTATCTTAGTTTGCTTATAGAAAGGAGAAAGGTGAGGGTGAAGACACATTGCTCAGAGAACAAAGCACTCAGTACTGCCTGCTCCAGTTGATCCTATCCCCCTAATAAAAAGTAGTAAAAATCAGTATTTAACCAGTGCAAATGAAGACACAGATAACACACACAAGTGTTTGGTACATGAGTGTAGATGCACATACAATCATAAGGCTATGCCAATAATTCACATTCTGACGTGGAGAAATAACGATCAAGTTGTAACCACAGCCTTTCCTCTCCCTTCATAACCACCAGGGAAACTCCAGAGCCCTGCAACATCTATTGTGGGTTTTAATATCTCAGAAATAATTGCTAATCAAAGCTTCATGCGGTGGGGCCAGTAGGAAGCAGCTCCATGGCCTCAACACAAAACATTCATGTGAGCTGAAGGAGTGGGAAGATGCAGGGACACCTCATTTCCACCTTGCGATCCAGCTCCATCTGATGAAAAAGATTGCCCAGCAGTCAAAAATCAAAGCGGCGATGTCGTGGGGAGCGCCGGCGCGGTGACAGGCCCGGGCATGCCAGGGAGCAGGCATGCAGCAAGTGAAAATTTGGTCTCCACTAGGTGTGGAAAGTCAATGTTAGTTGTTTTTAAAGTTATTTTAGCAAACATGGAGGGGTTTTGTTCTCTTATCGAGCCTGATTGAATACACGGGGGTTCTACTGTCTTATTAACCTTACCAAGTCTTTGCCATTCGATTGTGGTTTTAAGACATTAGGAGTGTTCATTAGTGCCAAGAAATTCAGTGGGGTTGTGGGGTTTGCTGGATCTGGGGTGGCTACAGCACTTCATGATTTGTTCCCTTCCAGCAGATGAAAGAGAAACATACAAAGAAAGAGTTTAGAGCACTAGATGTTCAGCATCTAAAAGAACGTTTAAAGCTGAGTAATGCAATACACACATAATTAACAGCTTCCTGCTAATTAGGGAACTCCTTGCTAATGAGGCAGCAATAAGATGAGCAGCAGTCAGAACACAAAGACAGGGTCTTCCCAGGCAGGTTGCTACTTCTGTCAAAACAAGCAGTAACACTTCTCCTTCCCAACCAGCTTCCCCCCGCCATACAGACACAGCTTAGGAAGTGCTGAACACAACATCAGCAAAGAAAGGCTCTTGTGCTCCCTGTATCTTTCTTCACAGCATCCCAGGAACACTGGGCAGTGTCACTTCCCAGCCCCAGGGTAACTCCCAACTTCAGTAAGCTTTCCAGACCATCACAGAGCTTGCTGGCACCCCCAGCCTCACTGGCACCAAACAGCAGCGACATTTATAACACCATTCAGACACAAACACCTTTGTGATCCAGCCCTTTGCTCTTCCTAAAGGCATCTTCCAGCCAGATTTTCTACCAAGGGGAAGATTTAAGCCGTATTTTTAAGTACTATCATGTCCTTACTGGAAAAGGCACAATAGTACAGGACTGACAAACCAGTGTCATGGGAAAGGTGACACATTTGGAGAAGGAAAGTTCAAGCACACACAGACCACATATGGGCATTCCTGGGTTGGGATTCAGTCTTAGAAGCTGCTTCCTTGCTTCTGATTTGTTTTCCCAGTGCACAGACAGGGGCATGGAGCCTCCCACAGAGGCAAGCAAGCAGCCCAGAAACCCTCTCCTACCTCCAGTCCATCCCTAGTGATTATTACCAGTTACTTATACCCCAACAACACAGAAGCTTGATAAAAGAGGCACTCCAGGGGACAAAACCACCACCACACACATGTATTTCTCTCCCCCAAACTGAGAATGCCAATATAAGGACAAGGAGACTCCCAAGATCAAGCTTCCCAAGTCACTTGTCCAAGTGCCTCCCCACCTTCCAGAAGGGTTTGTTCACTTGTCCCACGTGTCCCTATCATAGCAGTTTTCACCTTCCCATTGCCTAGCTGCTGTCATGTTTGCCTGAACCATTAATACATGGAGCAGTAACCGCAGCTGCTCTGCTTAGAGTAGCTGTTTCAGAGCACAAGAACAATCCTCATCAGTGCTTAAAAGCATCTTAGACCCACAAGAGCTGATTTCAAGTCAATATTCAGTCTCTTGGAAATAACTGTGTGGAATAAAGAGACTTCTGATGGTGACAGTTGGTTATTTCTTAATGAAGCAGATTTGGAAAATTCAGATAAATTTTACTTAAGTCTGTTCTTTAAAATAAAGGAACAAAACAGATATATCCAAGCCTGAATAGTAAGGGTTGCAAACGAGAAGCAGCCAAAGGCAACCACTCAAGCTCCAAGCATGCAAGGCTCCTTGCTGCCACTGACAGCTGCAGTTTTAACAGGCTTTGTAGCATTTAACTCTCATATGTACTTATTTGTGCCAAAGCTGTAAATCTTCTATTGCTATTTAAGCTGGAGATAATGCCAAGACTGAAATGAGCTTGAAAGTAACGTGCTTTAAGATAGGAAAGCTGGCACAGCTGTGTGAAAGGTGCTGCTCACAGTAAAATTAAGTGAGCAAGCGCTGGAGCTGGACCATTTGTGCCTTCTCCTGCCAATACCATGTTTGTGTCAAGGTAACTTATCTCCATGGAGTACCCAATACCGAATCAATAGGATCAGCTTTCAGTAGTGTTGAACTTTGCATCTTGGAAAGACCATGGCTCAAATGGAACTTCAATTCTTTGCATCATAATGGCACCCCGAGGCCATGTCACACTAGGATTTTTCCATCAAGGAAGAGGAAACCACAACAGCAGCTGGCCAAAAATGTCAACGTTAGGTATTTGCACAAGGGTGCAGAAGTGTTCTGGGCTTTATCCTTGCCAGAGTAGCCAAAACCCAACTGTCTCTCAGATAAAGGCAAGGCTGTGCTTTCTTTTCCAGGGGTCCTTTACAAGTAATAGCTGGTTTCTATCAGGAATAAAGATAAACCCTTAAACTCCATTTATACCATCCTTAAAAAGAGAAAACGGGGGGAAGGAAAGGTTAGGGGATTAAAGCTTGCAGATGCTTTGCACAGCCTGGCTAAAGCTCTGGAAAGACCATCTCAACCTTTGATCCCTGTGTGGAAGGAAGCAGTTATTTGAGCAGGCTCTTACGGGACACATGCTGGGGACATCTGTGCCAGCAGACCCTCATCAAGGCAGACCCGGAGCGCTGGACCAATTTGTGTTCCAGGATTCAGACAAGAATATGAAATTCCTGATGGGATAACTAGCTACCTGTAGGGGCATGGATGAGTTTCCTGGATGGATTGTGAATGAGTGACAGTTTAATCCAGGTTTTTTTCCATGTCTGGGTTTTTTTTAGGGTTTTTTCTGCTTTAAATCTAGGAGTCTTTTAAAGAGACAGATGTGCACAGCATTACTCAGAAGTCTGTTACCTTCAGAAGGAAAATTACTATTTTGTTCTCCCTAGATCCAGCTCCATCTCCCTCCACTCCAAATTTGAAGTAACAAGAGTCAACTTCTCAAAATTCCAGATTAGAAGGGACAGGAAGGCATTAGGGCCTTAGCAAGGCACTCAGCCTTTTCCAGTGGCACAAATGAGCAGCAAAACCAAAGTAAATTGACAAAGGAACTAATCCACATGCCAACCAGCTGGTTTCAAGCATGGCTCACCTTGACTAGTGCAAACCACCTCACCTAAACCAATAACCTCGCCTGCCCCTGGCCCAGATGTGGGCACACATGGCCAGAATCCCCATCAGGAGCACAGCCTGTGCTTCAGTCTCTAGGACAGAATGGTTTAATATAGAATTTATCTGACAGTGAAACTCCATTAACAAAACATCTGATACCTTTGCACACACCACTGTTCCAACACAAGGTGAGAAACAGGAAAGCAGAAAATGAGGATTAAAAAAAACCCAAAAAAGTGAAAAAGTTCCACGGGTGACCACAATGCATCTTTGGTTCTGTAAGTCTGTCCCTTATACTCCAATTTACCCCTACATCAAAAACCTGGGATGGGGAAGTCCAGCTGTTTCAACAGCATAGACTAACATGGGTCTTTGGCATGAGGATAAATTGTGCCCTGAATTAACAAGAGCAATAGTAACCAGAGTCTTTGAGAGGCACTGTCAATATTTGCTCCACTTGTCATTGACAGAAAGCACAAATCCTGTGCCTGGGTGTCAATGCATGTCAAACACTCCATCTGAAGCAGACTCTGGGCAGGGTGCTAATGAGATGAGCACCCAGGAGATACCTGCCCAGGCTGTAACCTGATGGGTGGGTGAGCTGGGTGAGGAGAAGAGAGGGAAGGGGAAGAAAACCACACTGCTGTCATGTAAAGCCTCATGACTAAAGCAACACCAGGTAGTAGCCGCATCCATTCTGTGTTGTAAGTAAATGCCTCATAAGGACAGGTATTCTCCTGAGAGCATCTCTCTGACATGAGAAACATTTAGCACCTTGCCATGTACAGACTTACAGGAACCTTCATAAATTAACCTAAAGCCTTGCAGATAATTTTTTACTTCCCACACACATACACTGGCATTGACAAGGAGTTCCCAGGATCTGTGGTCCTAAAACCAGTCTTAAAACACTAATGGTATTATCTGCCATTATCATCAGAGTATGCCACAGCATTTTGGAAGTCCTTTCCTGGTTGGACACTGGGCACAGCCAGCATTATTCCCTTGGCATGATAGTGATTGTTCCCCCTTATCCCCCATCTTCCAGCCAGACTAATACAGCAGAGGTGTGACTGAAGGTTGCCAAGCTCATGAACAGGCAGCAGCCTACTTCTCTCACAGGGAAATTACTTCTCTGATTTACTAAATTCAGACAGCAAATTGAAGGAGCCATGTCCAGGGCAAAGTCCAGCCTGGGTCACCATTTCAATTGCTCTCCTCAACACACAAGTCTTTGTGGTGAGGAAGAAAGAACCAGGCAACTCACCACCCTGCCACCCAGGTGATGATGTGAAAGAAGAATAAGAAGCAGCTTAAACATCTCTTATTCTCCAGGCTGGCAGGGATTTGCTGCGCACATTGGTGAGGTACCATGATGAAGATGCAGCACTAGGCGTCTGCATCTTCACATACGTACTTTCTTGCTCCACTGTCCCTTGGTTTCTCTCCCACCTACAAATTCACATCTGTATCATTTCCTTACTTTCAAGGCAACCTGGCTTCAAAGACCCATCAGGTTTCTTTGGCCAGAGCCATTCTGGAAACACATGCAGCCTCAGGACAGCTGGTCCTGGAGCCCCAGTGGGGATCAAGCCCCAGCTGTGCAGGAGGAAAGGCTGTGCCAGCCAGCTCCAGATGTTTAAGCAGGTCTGTGATGCAGCCAAGTGACTGCAGCTCACGCAGCACATTCAAGCTGGCCTGGGTACCAGTGATGGTCAGAGGCATTCCCACCTTCAGCATCACACCAATACCCAAATCAAAGCTGAACAAGTGCCTGCTCCTCTGCTGTTACTGTGTTTAACACACCACACTGCTGCAGGAAGCTGTCTCAGCCACACAAGGAATTTGCAGTCTGGGGACCATCCATCCACAGAAACACCACTTGAACCTCAGCTGAGAGGTCCCATTTCATTAGAGCAATCCAGCTGCACCTAATTCAAACAGCAATGAGCTTGCTGTCTGCTTGCCTACATTACATCTTCCTGAATCCTTCTGCTCCACTCTACATCAAGGAGGGGGAGGGATCATTTCTTTCCTCCAGAGCTAATTCCCATACACTGCAATGAGAGAAATGCAATGTTCTGAGCAATAAAAGCTGGAAAGTGGAATTACATTCTGTCCCATTCAGATGGAAATGAAGCCAAGCCTCAATCCTGCCACCCACCTGGAGCCATGGTGTGATCTTATAGATCTTTGGATCAATACTGCATCACAGCTACAAAACTAGAAGGGCGGGGGGGGGGGGGGGGGGGGGGGGGGGGG
>WYDI02024370.1:0-10773 GCA_009867235.2 Psittacus erithacus
GGAAGCCGGGAGGAAGCAGAGACAGGGCACCTGACCCAAACTGACCGAAGAGGTATTCCATACCACAGCATGTCATGCCCAGTATATAAACTGGGGGCAGTCACCTGGGAGGGTTAGATCACTGCTTGGTTGGGCCAGGTATTGGTCAGTGGGTTGTGAGTGGTTGTATTCTCCTCCCTTGTTATTTCCCTTATCATTATGATTATTGGTGGTAGCAGCAGTGGTTTGTGTTATACCTTAGTTACTGGGCTGCTCTAATCTCAATCTGTGGGAGTTACATTCTCTCGATTCTCCTCCCCATCCCTCTGGGAGTGGGGGGGGAGGAAGAGGGAGGGGAGTGAGAGAGAGGCCGTGTGGCTGACTAGGCTTAAGCCAGGACAGTCTGTTACAGAATGAAAAACTGGGTGGGCTCAGCCCAATGACAAGACTGTAACAGTTAAGGGCTCTAACAATAGAGCAGTCCTTTGGGGATGTGGCCAGATGTAGCACCATTTTGCTTGATAAATTGCCATTTGCCATTGAAAATAGTCATTTGCTCAGTATTTTAATGAAAAGTTTTATATTAATCAGACCAATAAACTTTGTTCATATGCTCTTTTAGCACTTCAGCGAAAAAGAGCTGCTAAAATCAGACTCCTGTCCAAAATGTTTTATTCACTGTTATTACAGTAGCATCTGAGATGCCTTCAGCTGTGGTTTGAGTGAGCAAAAGGATTTTTCTTCCTTCTTCTTCTCCTACCCTTTATTCTCCCTCTCCTGTTCTCTAATGATTGTTTTTGTGCCAAGTTTCACGGACTCTTTTCCTCACTGGGGCTATAAAAAGGAAACTGTATTGTAGGAAAGCTGTAGTGAGGGAGATTCTGCCATCTCTCTAAGCAATCTATTCCAGTGTTTAATTCTTCCCCTACCAAAGTTGTTGTTTTTTTTTTTCTCTCTTATATTCAGAACAATTTTCCCTTGAGGCACTTATTTCTATTGCTTTTCCTGTCAATGTGTATCCTTGTGAACAAAGTACCACCATCCTCTGTAACTGCCTTTTAGTTATTGGAAGGCATTGATTAGCTTTCTGGAAAATGAGTCTTTTAGCTGTTAGGCAGGACATCTGTCCTGACCATAGTGTCTTCCTAAATCCCTAATATTTAACATTTTATGAACTGAAAGTTTGATTTCAAAATAGCGTGTGCCATCTCTTGAGAGTATCTTCATTTGGAATTCTATCCCTAAGCGTGTATCTTTTCTCTTCTATAATAGAAGTCAATGGTTTAAGATTTCCTAGTCTTGAGAAATGTGCAGCAATAATGTGTTTTGACTTTTCATTTTGAAAGGCCTCTGGTTGCTTTAAAAATGTAGTTTACGGATTGTACATAAGAACTACTGGTGACCAACCTGTGACATCTGGGAGGGAATCTGGTTGACAGAACTTTGCAGCAGTAACCCAGTAGTGTACCATGTCAGGCCTTAAGTAGTCTGTTTTTTTTTTTAACTATTTGAGAATGCAGGACACTGTTTAGAAATCTGTTCTGGATTCTTTGGCTCCTCAATGTTTGTTCTTTATGTTAAAATAAAAATAACTAGACCTTCAATATGAAGGATGTTTAAAATGTATGAAGATAGTTCTGTGATAGACATTTTGAAGGCTCTGGTGCCTGGGAACAATTTGTTAGGGAACAATTCATAGGAAAGAATTCATTACTCCCCCCTTCCCACCTGCGGCTTGGTAATGATGTAGTCTTTTAGACTCAGAGATCATCGGTATATGAGAGTGACTGTATCAACATAGCAGATCTATTAGGTAGGGACAAAACCGAGGCACCTGTATAAATGGACCTAAAAGTGCTACGGAATAGTGATAGGCAGTCTTTGGGAAGCACTAAACTGGAATAATCTTTGAAATGATCAAGACACTTTCTTTGTCTTTTTTTGCAGCATAATACATACACCTGGCATCAAATTACAGGGCAGGGGCAAAGCATCATTCTGTTTGGAAACATACTCTTTGTAGAAAGAGAAACTGCACCTTCCTGTTCATCAGCTCTGTTTGCTTTGTATGTTTAGAGATCCATAACTTCTGAGTCTGTTGATAAATCGTTTATTGCTTTTTGTTTCCTTCAAACCTGCAGAGTTCCAATGGTACAGCTGTTAGGGAGTGAGGAGAGTTTTCTTCTTTATTTTCAGTCTCAGGCCAAATTGCTCACAGTAGTTACAATTTCTGGACCTTTGTTTTCAGTGTAAAGAGGGAACTGAGCTGACTTAATTTAGCAGTCCTTGGAATGCAAGAAACATGGGATTTTAGAGTGCAGTTTATGCGTCAGGACTTGCTTGTAATAATCTTTAAAGCTGTGTATCTAAGTATAGCATTTCTTCAAAAGAGACAAACATATAGGGTCTTTTCGTTACTGTATCTGCCAGATTATCTTGCTTCAGCTTGCAGTAAAAGGTAGTAATCCCATTACTGTAACCATTTAATATGACACTTTCCATGCTATTGGCATAGAAACAGTATTAGTGTTTAGAAGTACTATGCAGGAGTGTCCTGTCATAAAATCAATGGCACAGAAGGAGGTGGGGGAGAAAAGTTGGGTTTCAGATATGGAACAGGATGATGAGTTTATGAAACTCTTCTGAAAAGTGTCTGGGTGGCCTGAGAGAATTTTATGTTTCTTCAGATGCTTGGTGGAAGGGGGACTAGTGTGACATAAGAAATAAGCATATTGGAAAAATATGCTCATAGAAGGGGAACCTATAGGCTGGGTAAAATCCAGAAAGCAAAGTATCTTTTGTGTTAGGGTGCCCAAACCTTTATAGATCTGAGATTAGGGGGTTAAAAGAGCAACAAAAGGAAACACAACTTTACCACATAGGTTGTGTTATTGCAGATTTACTATTAACTTGTTCTTCTGGAAGGAAGAAGTCTGGAAAGCCTTTTCAGTAAAATTAGGTTTGAAATTAGTCCAGATTTTAGGACATTTGGGAGAGAACAGAGGAAGATCATGCACGTATCATTGCTAAAGGCATCAAATTTGACTCCTGCAAGACATATTTGGACCAAAGCTAGCACTATCTACCCTTATTTGGTATTGCATTTTGGAAACCTTTAGTTTGATTCAAGTTGTTTAAAAACCCATCCAGATGTACACCATTTACTAAGCATTTATGGCCATGTGTTTGATAGATTCTTCTGAACCAATCTGCAGAGGCTAGCATGAAGCATCATGTTGGTGCTTCTGAAACAAAATGCCAGCATCCCAATTAATTTGTAAATGGAAAATATCTGCCTGTGATGAATTAACAAAGTGCTGCTTCTAAAGGCCAATTGATACTGCATACTGTAACTACCACATACTTATTGCACACTTAAGTAGATCAGAGCAGATTAAGGACACAAGTAGTTTTCCCCTCCAAAACCCACTTTTTTGTCTGTCAGATACCACTATGAAGAATTTTTGCCAGGTTCTTACTTTCTGGCTGCTGATCAAGAGTATCTTGGTTTTCTCATCTCTGAGAGACACTGATGGTATGAATAAACTTTTTCAAAACTCAAGTGAATGTGGGCTTGGCTTTTGGGAAAGAGTCAAACATGCTTGCATCCATTCTTTACACCCCATATTAGGCTCTGAATGCCTGGTATTGCTGCTAGCACACAAGGTTCTTACCAAGCGTAAATGAGTCCTCCTTAATGCAGATAAGGTCATAAAACTATGGTTTGCTGTTATACTTCTGCCTTTATGAAAACTTATAATATACTATAGAAAGTTAAGTAGCTCCCACTGTAAATGAAGTATTTGAGCTGCTGCATGGGTTTTTGTGGCTTGACAGACAGGGTCATGTCAAACTGTATTCTGATTCTTTTTCCTTTCCTTTCTTCCTTTGTAATTTTAAATCTCTCACACCCCTGTAATAGGAGCTGACACTGAACACAAAGCTCATGAATAGCAGCACCATTACATAAACCTGCTGGATTATAGTAAGAGATTTACCTTGGTTTCATTTTTATACACGTTCTTGTATCTCATGAAGAAGAGATGAGAACCATTTAGCCTCATTCCTGTGAGATGAGCGAGGTGACTAACGTATCTGCCTCCTCTTGGGATTTATATCTGATTATGTTGTTGTTGGCAAAGCAAAAAGCATTAATTGCATGACTGTTATGTTACAGGCACATCGCGCTTTAAATGTTGAAGTTAATCATGTCCCACATTGTTCTTACACAACATGCAAGAAGTGAGGATAGATAAGCTTATTGCAAGAGTAGATGCTCAGATAGGATTGTTTTTAGAAATCTAAAGAGCTTCAAGACAGGAAGGAGCCTGTAGACTTTTCTTTGGCTGGATGTGGGTGTTTGTTAGAAGCTGCAGAAAGAGTCCAGCCCAAGCCATCGGGATAAAATGTGGCTGTTAGGCAGTGGTATGATCAGAACTTGAGAAGTGCTGTTAATGGCACTTCAGGTACGTTTGAGTTCTCTTGAATCATTCATAAACTGTTTCTCATGAACTCGGGAATGTCTCATTTGAAAGACAAAAGGAGGCATGTGTGGGAAATTGTTAGGCAATGTAGCTTGTTGCTGCAGTTGGTAGACCTTAGGGAGGGTCAGGAGTAGGCTGGGGACTGAATGGCTGTAGAGGCTAGATCCCACCCTTGCTTCCAGACATTTCTGCCCTGGGTCATGCTGGGGGCCCAGTGGAGGAAAACCTTGTACTGTGGCTTGAACTCAACCTACTCTGCTGACATTGTTCAGCTGTAAAGCTACTGGCTCCGGGCAGGTACTTAATCCATTTGGCAGTTTGAATCTTCTTTATGAAAGCTGTTTATTTTTCACTTGGAGGTGGAATCTGGGATTAAGTAAGTTTTGCCTGGAAATGCTCCTGGTAAAGTGCCATTTAATAACTCTCACTTGTCTGAGATGTTGGCTCTCCAGTAAGACAATCAGGCTGTCTCTTTCAGTGGTGTCTTAAATTGGAGGCTGGGCTGGTGGTGAGTTAATGAAGAAGAGAGCCAAAAATAATGGTGTAAATTTGCTGTCCATTGTAGGCTTCTGGGCTTCTGCCAGCCCTGACATAGTGGTTTTAAATGTCCTCATTCATGGAGTCACACCTGTTTATGCTCAAGGGCCAAAAAATGAATTTCTGGCAATGAAGGAATTCACTCAATTGTGAAAGGAATGTGCCTAGAAGTGTTCTTTTATGACGTAACTGAGCAGGTTTCAGAGATGTATGCTGCCTTTTAAAAATGGATGCTCACATCATTCTCTTGGTTCTTTCTTCTCATGGAGCCATTTTAAAGGGTTTTTTAAAAATTTATTTGTGGGGTTTTTTGGGTTTTTTGGAGTTGTGTGGGTTTTCTGGTGTGTTGGGGTTTTTTGTTTTGGGGTTTTTTTTACGTTTAATAGTTCTGCTAATACATAAACACCAGCTGTCAGTTAATTCAGAACAGCAGACTGCTGATGAAAAACAGCCTCTTTAGAACAGAGGTCACAGAATAGCCATCTGATTTCGTTCAAGGGACTGACTGGTACATATTGGATGTGGTTAGAACTCTTGCATTAATGAAGTCTTTCTACACCATCTAAGAAGAAGGGATGCCATCTTGCATGATAGGCAAAAACCTTCTGCTGTTTGCTAGCTTTCTTTAATTTGCAGTCAATATGGAAGACATGAAAATCTGAATTGTCATTTAAAGTACAAGTGGAAGAGAAACACTCAGGTCATGTACCTTACCTCTGCAAAATATAGGTGGTAAATAAGAGCCCTTTGCGCTTCCTCACCCCTGCTCTCTTTTTTTAGTTATTGATTCTTAAAGTATACTTTTGGATATCTGATTTGTGATATTTCATCCCATGGGGCTATCAGGGCTATGATGTTGCTGCCTTCCTGACCATGGTTGACAGCTTTCTACTTCCATGATCTTTTGCTTTCCCTGTGCGTGCTGTAAAAAGCACTTCTCTGGATATTCTTTTTTCGTGTACTGGGAGAGGGCAGCAGTCATTACTGCATATTTATTTTCATCATTGATTGCTAAAGGTTAGTTTGGCTTATGTTAGCCACTTTACCAGGAGTCTATGACTTGAAGGTGGGCTTATTGGCGATTTTACGGGTAACCAGTGTTAACCTCATGCTGCTGAAGTGAGAAAACTCCCTTTCCTTCTACAGGTACAAATTAAAATTATAAGGGTTTTCCTGTTAGGCTCCGAAATGTTGAACTTTTCAGAAACTATGTTTTGGATCTGAAATAGGAAAACAGAATAGGAATGAAGAAGAAAAGTCTGATGAATCAGAATGACTTCACTTTCATAAAGGTAAGGTATTAATAGAAACATCTGTTTGGGCATATGCTGTTCTCTGGCCCCTCATATTTTCTATTTTCTCCCACCTGCTAGTGGGAGAAATGGTAAGGTAGTTCTTGGACTTTTAAAAAATGTCCGATATAGCTAGTCTATTCTAAGCCAGCTATTGATGTCTTGTTTTCTGCCTGGATTGTAGTCTATTGTGTGGATTGACTTGATCTCCATATATACAATGCCAAGCATAAAAAGTCTGACTTCTAGGGCTTTTCAGATTTCTGGATTTTAGTTAAGGTTGAAAATATCATAGGATTTCTCTTTTTTATAAAGTTACGTTTTTCTGTTGCTCGGGAAACTCAGGCATTCTTTCTGCTCAGTCTTAAGGCCCCTAAGGACAACTGGTATGCAGGTGTGATATAATCACAATTTCTTAGCTTTAGAACCCCATACTACACTTTGGCCCTCATCTTCCATGTCTCTTGTGCATTAGCATATCATGTAATCATCAGCATCTGATTACAGTGGGTTAAGGTCCTTGACATAGTTTATAACTAATTCCTTTGTACAATTCTGAGACAGAATCTCATTCTGTCTGTAGTATGTAATCCTAAATGAGAAGTCTCAGCCACACAGGCACTGCAAATGATTTTTAATGGAAATCCCAGGAACTAAATGACTTCCGCATTGGGAAATCTTATACAAAACAGGATCTTTTTTTCTTGATAATCCATTCAGTGAGGACTGGTATTGGAAGGATAAACTGTTCTTATTGGTACCTGTAAGTATAAACTAGTAAGAATTGAAGCTGTTAAAAGAGATTTTACCTCTTTTTTTTTTTAACCTCTTTGCCTTGGAAGGGCAAGGAGCATTACTCATCAGAGGGTACTGTGACCTATTAGGCTAGTGCCATTGTGTCAGAGGAAAAAGATTAATTCATTCCTTTTCCAGTAATCGTTTCAAGAAAGATAACTTTTTTGTGAGAATTCAGGACTGAGGAAGGTGGGTGCTGGGTCGAGGTGGCTAGACACTCAATTCCCATGTCTGTAAGAGCAGATCCTTTCCCCATAGGTTTCAGGAGTGCTCCATCACATGTTTCCTGCATCCTGGAGTGCTGTCCCACTCCTGTGTTTCTGCCAGGCTTGTATTTCTTTAGGCATGCCGATGCTAGGTGGAGTCCCAGAATGTGGAGCTCAGGCCCCAAGACCTATCTGAGTGCCTCTTTTTTCCTTCCAACTTACATTATATGCACATTTACTTCACCAGGGTCCTTTTGCATGGTGTCTGAAGGTGGCTTTCTTCTGCAGGTGGAACTGAGGGTCAGATGATGCCTAACTGGTGCTCTTAGGCCTACTACATGGTGAGGAAAGAAGGGCATGAGCTCGTCTCTGTCTTCTCTCACAAAACATTAGAAGAGAATACTAGTCAGATCTGAGGCACCAGCAGTAAGTCTGTTTCTTAATGAATCCATTCTCCCCCTTCATCATCTATGTCCATCAAGTGCTCAAGCAAATGGTGATTTTCTCAAGGTATTAGAAATGGCTGTTACTCACACTAGTAGGGAAACTACTCATTTTTCTCTTCTCTAAACAATTGTGATTCTTTCTAGTATTTATAACAAGCAAGGTATTCATATATGCTTTAAATAACACAGGAAGCTATGAACAGTCATTGGAGACTCCAAAACTGAAGTTGCAGTAGCTCTGTCTGTTTCTAATGGAAGACTTTTCCTGTTGGAAATTGAGTGTGTCAGATGTAAAATATAGCTTAAGATACTTGGCTCTGAAAAAATCATCTACCATACAGAGCTGTCCTTGTTTCTGTCCAGTCCCGTGATGGGTGGCATGCTTTGGATTTACAAGATGCAAGGTGGGAGTTTGGAAGGCCCCAGCATGTGGATTAGAACCCTAAGAACACCCAGATTTTTGGTTACAAATCCTGGAGCCTTGGGAGCCCTGGAAACTCCAGGTATTTTGACTTGCTGGAGTGTAAGCTCTTTGTTGCAGAACCAGGAGCATGAAAGTCTGAGAACTCCGTGGTTTCATCTCTTATGTGACATTAATTTCAGTTCGATTTTTTTGGACATTCTTTTCCCTTTAAGCTATTCCAAAATCAGTTATGTGTTTTGTTTTTTTTTTTCAATCTGAGTTTTCATCTGTATACAACTGTATGCCAGAGTTACAAGCTATTCTTTGCAACTCTTGTTCCATAGCTCCTTCTCATGGCCTTCCAGGTTTTGGGGCAGTGACTGGAAAGAAATAGTCACTGAGTTTATACTTAGCAGTCTGGGCTCTTTATCTGATTACTGTACCCTGAGGAAGGTTTGTATAATTGAGTTCTTGGTTAATATCATTCAAAAGAAAAGAATGAGTTTAAGAACTGTGTCCCTTGAACACTTGATAGTGTATCCATTTGTTTGGCTCTCTGCAGGGCTCTCAGTATTGTTCTGAACTCATGTGGCAGGGTTACTAAAACTCATGATTTCTGAAAGCAATTAATTTGAGAATGGCCTCACCTAGTATATAGCTGAGGCTATGTGAGGCACAGATTTGGTTTGCTTCTCTGCCAGCAGTTTCATATTCATCCTCAGCAAATGTCTTGGTCCTCGAGTTCCCCATATTTAAAATGGCAACAGTAGCACTATCCTGCATAATAGAAATTGCATGGTGAAATATATAATAAGTTGTAAAATGGGTCATATATTGTTGTGATTGGATTTTTTTTTTTTTTGCTTTTTTTAAAAACTCTTAGAGTTTCATATTTCATGGTCAGGAATGATAGGGGAGCATAAAAAAGCCTAAGATATTTTTGCTCAGCCTTCAGTGTTTCTTCCTGTTCTTGCATGCTGTAGTTCTTCTCCCTCTCACTGGATCAGTGAGATTATTTAAAGGGAGTGTCTTATAAAATGATTTGGAACGTTTGAAAGGGGAAAATAAATATAATTTTTATATACTACTGAAATATGTTTCATATCTGTATTATGTCTGTATAAATACATGGTTATAAATATGTGTGTAAGCTTGGTCCGGTTTTGCTCTGTTTTGCAGCACGGTTCCACAAGCCACTTGTGCAAAAACAGCTGAACAGGGAAACAAGCTGAGAGGTTCAGGAGCACTGTAGCTGGGCATAATTGGCACTGAAGTTCTGCTGAGATAAAACTAAGGGCTAAGGAAAATATTAAATATTTTGTGACTTCCAATAACAAATGAAGTCGTTGGCTCTCTATTTTGAGGGCTATGGTGTACTGTTCCCAGAAGGGAACCAAGGAAGTCAGTTTTGGTAGGAGAACCAGCCTTATATGTTTGGGCCTTATTACTAATACCCTTGTTTTCAATTTTTCTGCTACACCCATTGTGACATCCATTTCCATACCTAGTATCTGAAAGTGGCCCAAATTCTTGCCCTTAATACTTGGCTGAGCCTTTCAGATGCAATGGGCTGATGTTCATTGCCTTGTCCCAGGCATCTGTGTGTGGGACTGAAATGATTTTCTCGATGTGGATATGTCTTTCAGATGCAAAATTGTGTGATTCAGTAATCAAAGATTAATAAAGTACAGAGTGAGCTTTCAAATGTTTTTCATACTCTAATTACTTAACAGGTGAGATCTGTAGAGAAGCCAAATGCTTCTGTTCTTGTGCTGAGGTTACACTGTCAAGTGGGACTGCTGTAAGGTGCTCTTGAATGGCCTTGTAGGATGACATACCACTGAAGTCTTGATCAGAGGCAGGGTTAAGTGCAGTGACTAGTCAAAATACAGCTGGATGAGCTGGATACAGCTTTTTCACTGCTTATTATTTTCAACAAATAAGCAGTTCTGTGTGATTTATTAACTGAGCTATATAAATACTGAGTTAGAGTTCCAGTGGGAGGAAATGACTTCTAATCTCTAAAAGTTGCTCCGTGTCGGTAGATTCAAGTGGTGAAAGGTTACCAAAGCTTGTAAAGTCTCCCTGGTGGCAACAACATAACTGAAGGAGGGTCATATGTTTCCTTTGTGCGCAGTGAGAGGGGATGCTGATCTGTAATCGCGTTTGCCTTACTTCTTAATGCTCAGGCTTGTATTTTGAAGCTGGCTATTGGCGTCAGGCTTCAGCTTGTGTGTCTGGTTGTTTGTTCTGAAGTATAAACTATGATGTAGACCAGTCATGGAGAGCTGTTAATGAAGATACATTACAGGCAATGGCAAAGAAAACTAATCTTTTGTAGTATGTGAAGGCAAAAATGGAAAGCTGGAAAAAATTTCAATAAGGTCTGATAATGAAAACTTGAAAAATAAAGCTTGGAAGGACAGGGGACAGTTGTGTTGACTTTTTTGTTTTAACCACCGATAGAAATGTTTACACTATTTACAAATTCTGACTGAATTTGTGGAGATGTTTTGTTTATTACAAAATACTACATATAAGGAGGAATGGGTTTAAACTTAAACAGGGGAAGTCTAGATTGGATATAAGGAAGAAGTTCTTTACTGTAAGGGTGGTGAGGCACTGGAATGG
>WYDI02024371.1:0-27580 GCA_009867235.2 Psittacus erithacus
CCCCTTAGTGAAGCCATGCTGGCTGTCACCAAGCACCTTGTTGTTTTTCATGTGCCTTAGCATGCCTTCCAGGAGAAGACATAAAGCTTTCGGACTGGTATTTCATAAACAGAAGTATCATTATAGGAAGTTCCCAATTACTCTGTTGGGTATTTCCTCCTTCAGAATTAACAGCATAAAATACTGTCATAGTAGGTAAAAAATTCAGACTGAAACATACTCAAACTAATGGTATCACTGGTAATCCAAAATTAACCCAGTCTCTTACCTCACCATAATAAATACTTAAACATCCCAGAGCATACACCAAGAAAAAAGCCTGAAAAAATAAACAAAGTAAATTTAACTGACAGCTAGATACTTCCTGTAACTTATATTCCATGCAAGAACAAAAACTCAAATTCATTTTATACAAGGATCCTAATGACATCAAGACAAACAAATTGCCTAAAAGTTTACTTTGAGATTTGTCTCCATGACCTTTACATTTCAACAGATGCATGGGCTGCAGACTGCTGGAGACGCAGTGTATAAACTAGCACACGTGGGTATATTTAGAGACAGCACAACTGACCCATGATTCATAAAATGGTAATTCCTGGTGTTTTTATACTTAAATCCTACCCCTGCTGTCTGAAACATGGGATTATTCGTGTAAAGCAAATGGGATTGGATCAGACTTTTTTTTTTTAACCAGACCATGTAATGATCACGTTATTTAACCAAGACAATCCAAATACTCAGGAGACACAGAAGAACCCTGTACTTCAGAAACAGGTATTAAATTATATTGTAACACAGATTAATGTTTCATTTTCAAAGGGAAACAAGTTGTACTGTACTTGAATTATTGAAACATACCTCTTCCAAGCTGAGTTGTAAGTATTCAAAAATCCTAAATGGATTTCTTCTGCACACTAGTTTTTCCTTCTTGACAAGCTACAAGAAAAAAAAACAACAAACCAAAGAAAATCAGTATTACTTTAACCCGGAAAAAATACTGAATTCTGAAAGTGGTGCTGATATTACTGTCCTAAAAGATTAGGATACTCTTTATCCTTACGCTTTCTTGCCCATGAGTAGTCTCATCTTCAGAACATAAGCTGCATTCTTCTTCCTCTTGCACCAGCACATATTCTGCAGCACATTCTTTTGACTTCATCATTTCATAACACCTTTGCCCAGTGCTTTCCTCTGCCTTGCAGCCACAGTGTGCAAGAAAACCATGCTCCCAGCAAGACACTTCAGCTTTCTCTTTCAAGTCACTTTGCTCCTGTTCTTCAGAGCTACATACAGGATCAAATGCTGGATCTCCTTTCAAACACGCTTTCTTGCAGCCTTTGTTCTCATCCTCAGGACTTGGGTCTACTACATTTCCAGTACCTGCAGAAGACTGCCTGAAGAGTTCTGTATTTTCTGTACTTGGGCCCATTCTGTTGCAACTAGCACCGGTTTGTTTAGCTCCATCCTCTTCCAAAAATGGCAGCTCGAGAGGCTTAGTGTAATTTTCAAGAATTCTGGTAACTGAGCAGCCATCAAGTCCTTGCTCTTGCAAAACGCTTTTAGCCCACTGGACATGATACTGGTACCTAGCAAACAAGTAACATAAATGAGACAGTCCAGGGCACTGCATCCTTTAATTAACATCTTAAAAACAAGCATCTTTAAAAAACCCCAAGATTCAGCACTGTTCACAAACCAAATCTAAACACACACCCCAGTAACTGCTATGAAAAATACAGGCATGCACAATGGAACAGGAATCCAATCTTCAGGAAGATGCAGGCAATGTTACTGAACATCAAGACCCTGCTACCTTCTTTGGCTTTATTTTGCCTTTATTTTGCCTTTTAAGTTCCTGAAGTAAAAAAACACTGTTACCGACCCCATCGCTGCACAAGAACCACGCACTGAGTTTCACAAAGCAACACCTTCACCAGGCAAAAAGCTCCCTTCTCCCATGGAAGCATTAAGCCTCCCTGCAAAAGCATCTTGTTATCAGAGCTTGCATGACTAAAACAGACAAGACTTCGCATATAGAGCTCTTGCACACTTCATCTATTACACAGTTAACTAATAAGAACAGTGTCTTCAAAGCTGTTTTAGCTACCTTTGCAACAGCAATTGCATAACAAAAACACCAGTGTAAAAAGTCTTAAACACAAGCTACCTTCAGTTTTAACCAAAACCCTCCCATCCCTGAGAAACAACAAAAATGCTACTGGTGAGACAGTGACTGAAAGCTGTAAATATTTCTAATATTTTTCAGTTATGATAGAGTTTTTAGTGACCTTTCCATTATTTTTTCTTGCAAGTCAACATCAATATCCAGCTGAAGGCATTAATCTTCATCCTGTGAAAGCTGCAGGCAGGCAAATGCAGCTGTTCTTATCCAAACCTGGACAACTTTAGGATGATATCCTTTACTTCCCAAAACAAAACCCTAACGCAGCAACTACAGACCAGGTAATGAAGAACTACAAATGACAATTAAATGCAAATTTCATGTGTCAATATAAAATATAAATCCCTCTGAAGTCTAATAAGAAAGCTATGCAAGTCAGTGCTGTACTTTGTGTTACAAGAAGTAATTAGACTCCTCTTTCTCCTGTGATTTAATTACCATATAATTTGCACTTCCAGATCTTTACCAAGATGGATCGTGATGTATTTTCTGCACCAATGTAATTACACTGCCATTGATGCTCAGATGCAGGCACATAAAACAGACAACAGAGTAGACTAATGACAAGTGTTTCTGCAAGTAACAGTAACTGCAGTAGCAGTAATATTCCTACTCTTTGTCTTACATAAAGTTGAGGGCTGAAGGAGCATACCTTTTACATTTAAATAAAGTAAATTTTTTAGAGTTATCGTAAGATTAAAGCAGAGTAACTGACTTGCACACTCTTAACAGTTCATATGCTATTTAAGTGGAATAAAATAAGTACGTGCTCCAACAGTGCTTTGGTAAGTGTTAATAGAGACTTCTTTTTAAAACACGGTAAAACATTTATGGACCATAAATGTTCAAGAACTACTTCAGCTCGCACTACAATAATTCACTAAGGTAATGAGAGTTACTTTAAATAACGTGCCCAAGAAATTTCTTTCTCCTCCTCAGCTGAGAAACATGTTTATTATGCTTGATATTATTATGAACTAATTACCCATATTACTATGTGTGCACCCGATTTTGGTTTCTATTCAGCAGTTAGTACCTACAAGCTTACATGAAAAGTCATGCTGAGTATCACCTACTCTACTTCTAGTTCATACAATGTGATTATAAATGAAATAAAAAGAAATAGAAGTCATCATCATTTATACATCCCACAATCTAAAAACCAGTAAGATGAAATATAAAACAGAATAATCTTTTCTGAAACAACCCCAAACCACCAAGATTAATATAAATTAACTTACTTTTTAGCTGTAATTATAGGCATGTTTATGTTAGCACCTGTATAAAGAAAAATCATACATTATTTCACCAATATAAAAAGGTTTCCATGTGATTTTGATCATTGAGGTAATCTATAGCCTAATAATTACTCCCACTTTCAATTCTTGATGCCATTTTGGTCCCACTTGTACTGAAGGACATAGCAGAACTAGAAAAAGCACAAAGGTAGCAGTCTGCACAAGAAGAACAATTAGATGCTCTATCTTTCTCCTGCCCATAAAAAGACAATTATGGAGGGATATGATAACATCCAGATATGTCTACTGAGGCATAACTGTCATGGAAAAGATGAATGAAGACTTTGATTACCAAATAAAGTAAGGTAATAAAGTAAATGACTACAGAATAAAGTCTGTAAAAATCCAAAAGCAGACTAGATGCGATTGGCTATAAGCAGATTAAAATTTCACATACCCTTGCCTCATGACTCCATGACACTCAAATCTCCAGTAAAACCGAGAAAAAATGGACAGCTACAGGAAGAAAAGTCCAAGGATGATAACTTCACTTACGTAATTCCTAAGCAACAAACCAGTGAACACTAGGAGAATGCACTAAGGGGCTAGTGACATAGGTTTCCTGCTCCTGTATTGTTCCTAGGCATCTTGTACTGGCCATCATCAGGTATGAGGAGAGAGATCCTTAATTTGACCCAATAGGGAGATTATTTTTCTACATGTAACTTAAACACACATCTTCAATGAGTGGAGAAAAACGGCAAGTACTATTGGAATAGCAATGGAAGTACAAATGGGCACAATTTACCTTGCCACTTCGTAACCAGTGAAGGATCTGAAATGCTGTACACTGGTCGACTTCTTGAAAGAATGCCTTTTCCAAAATAGCCCTTCAAAGAAAAGGAAAAATCCTGATTATGTCATGACACAAAAACTAACTTCCTACCAAATTATAAGACAGTGCCCGCCAAGATCAGCTGAAAAAAAACCCCAACCCTGAAATCCTGCAGCATTTAAGCTTTGCCTAACACTTGCTGTTTAGCATCTGGTACCTTGTTCAGTATTAAACACCTGCACTCAAAGACTTAACCAGTGGAGGGTGGTGAGACTTTTCTCCATCCTAAATATTTGTCAATCAACACCTCCAAGTAGACTTCTGAAAGCAGATGCAGAAGAAAACACCCATGTATCAACATGCTGACAATGCACGATAGAAAACAAAGAGATGGACAAAGCTACTCCCTAAGAACATCTACTCAGGAAGAAACCACTCTGAAGTTAAAAGAACCCTATAAGCACTTATAAGACATTAATATTCAAACCTCCTGGGCTTTGAAAACAAGAAAATACTTTTGCAAGGTTGAATAAAATGTTGAAAGGAGAATTAAACACAACAAACACAAAGTCCTGCAGGTGTTTTTAGCTCACAATGTCACTTCATTCACAAACGTATCTGCTGGGATAAGAACGAAACACTTTCCACATTTGATACAGAATATGTACTTTACAGTGATTCCAGGAAAGAAGGGAGATATGTAGAGTTATTGGAGGTTGAAGGGGATTGAAGGCATAAAGGCAGGCAGATTTTAACAAGCATTACACTTTACCTATGTTTAAAACACTAAGAATACTGTGCAAACAGGGTACGGACCTTGTTATAAAGCTGTCTGATATCTTCAGGGTTCCTCACAATAACATTGTTATGAAGGATTTCAGCCTGGCACATCCTGAAATCCTTCCCACCTACTTCCACAGGAAAGGGAGATTCATAGGACTCAAAAACTCTTCGTTTCCTTCTTGGGGGATGAAAAGCTGCTGCTGCCATTTCCTAATATGAATGTTTCCTCCTAAGAAGCGGAAACGAAAAGAGTTAATGTTCAGGAATAAAGATTCACCCATTTTTATGTTTCATATATATATATATATATATATGTTGTTTTTCCTCCTGGGCACTGCAGTATCACAGTATCCCCTGCAGTATCCCAGTTCCCAGCCAAAAGCACACTGAAGATGAAAGGCGAGCACTAAAACTACTGAAAACGCTTCAAAAAAGCAGACGAATGCGCAGAAATGCACAAATCACAGCACACGTGTGCCTAAATACAACCTGTTTTGAATAATTACGGCAACGAATCCCAGGGAAAAAGCCATGGCTTGGCAGTTCCTTTTCTTTCCAGAGGGAACCGTTTGGCCAGGGAAGCCGGACCAGGCCCGGAATCTCCGGGACACGGGCACCGTAACCCCGAGGCCGCAGCTCCGAGCGTCCCTACCACCGCGGCGGCCATGGAGGGGCACAGCGCCGGGACGAGCAGCGCCCGCCCCAGCAGGCCGGAGCCCAGGCGCCTCCAGCCCCCGCAGCGCCCAGCCCGCCCCGGCGCCAGCAGCCCCGCCCGCAGCGAGCGGCACGGACACCGGAAGCGGGGCCCCGCAGGCCGTGTACCCGCCGCGCGCCCGTCGCCATAGCGACTGCGCGACACCCCCCCCCCCTATGCCCCCCCCCCCCGCCACGCACCCGTCGGCGCCGCGCGGGAAGGCCACGCGCCGGCGGGCAGAGCCGCGAGACCCCTCCCCGCGCGGGCGGCGCGGGCGGCGCGTGCGCAGAGCGGGCCCCGCCCCGCTGGCGGCCGGGGCGGGAGTCGGGGCGGGAGTCGGGGCGGGCGCGCGCCGCTTCAGGGCCGTGGCGGGCTGATCCCTGCCGGCCGCCTTCGGTCGGAGCGCGGGGCATCCGCGGGCTCCTCACCGAGACCCGAGCGGGCACTGAGGTAAAGGCGCGCAAATAACGTGATAAATGAGAGGACTTCTCACGAGTTAGTGAGTTAGTTAACTAACCGTCACTTCTGTTCTGATGCGCTGTGAACCTGGTACCTGTTTGAGCGTCGCTCCTCAGAGTCATAATCATGCGTGCAAATATGATGCAACTACTCTTTTATTCTTGTTTTGAGGTAATACTGGTGAGGTACCGAGATGTTTTGGCTTCAGGGAGGCTGACTTTCAGTAGAGAATTCACAGAATCCCAGTCTGGTTTGGGCCAGAAGGGACCTTAAAGCTCATCCAGCTGCAAGCCCTGCCATGGGCAGGGACACCTTCCACTAGAGCAGGGTGCTCCAACCCCCTGTGTCCAACCTGGCCGTGAACACTGCCAGGGATGGGGCAGCCACAGCTTCTCTGGGCACCCTGTGCCAGTGCCTCAGCACCCTCATATCTCCTCATGTCTAGTCCAGAGGTCGGTGAATTCACTGGTGAAAACCTGTAAAAACACATCATTTTTATGAAGTATTTTATCTCTTATTCCCATTTTACAGACAGACTCATGAGTCATGGGGTTCAGTAAGTGTTATAAGGCCACGCATGTAGCACAACGCATGAGAATGCTGAGCTTGTGTTCCTGCGGTTCTTTCCTATAGAGGTCACTTCATATTCCATCTGATGAATATTAATTGAGTTTGGACGTAACTCCCACACAAAGTGCTGAAGGAAAACCCCAGAGGACCCTTCTGTGCTCCTGTCACCAAAGCACACAGCAATGCTCTGATGGTTCATGGAGCTCTGCTGCTAAAATACTTAAAGTGTTACAGGTCACAGCCTGAAAGCAAACCAGCATCAAAGATGTTGCCCTGTTTCAAAATTCCTTCTAAATTTGCCAAATCAAGTCCCATTTAAATGAAACTTAAATAGCATTTATTTATGTTAGATATATCTGTGTTTTGTTATTGTGGAGACATATCACCATTAGGCTGAATGTTACAGTGAGAAGTAGACAGAACACAAAACCTATAGGTCAGTTGCTTTCTCCTTCACATCTCATTATCTTCATACAGCCTTGAGTGGGAAACCACAGCATACACCACTCAGCCACTGCCCTGAGTCACACACAGATTTCTTCAACCCCATATCTGCTCCCATTGCTGACTGTAAACCCAGTCTGTGCTTCAACCAGAAGTGCTGTCTGAAGGACAAGCTTGCTGTATGAGGAGGTATTTTTCAGACTATCAGACATTGTACAGACACTTCACAGATACCTGCGTTTCCCTTTTTGTGATGAGACAGCAAATGGCAAGGGAGCAGATAAATGACTAAACCATAGCTATGAAAAGCAAACCCTCCAGATTGTAGTAAATCACAAACTGGGAATGAGTCAGAAATGTCATACTGCTGTCCAGAGTTGAGAAGAGATGTGACAAGAGTGACCTGTGAGGAAAGGTGGCAGTAGCTCAGTCTACAAGAGGTAAAATAGGCAAAACAGACCATTGTGTAGAGGGAGAAACATACTGTATTGAAAAATAATGTTGTGCCTGTGAGGTGAGGACTGCATTGCAAGCCCTGCAGATCCCTTTCATGGAAGTTTTCAGGTCTCTGCAGTGCAGCAGAGAATGTCGTACTGCCTTTGAGAGGCTTTTAAGTCATCTTTCAGCTGTCCATTTCTGTGTTACAGCCTTTTGGCTCAGAGATGTCACTTTGAGAATAAACTGCTTCATGTTGTCTCTGTCTGATTCATTGCTTCTAGCGCAGAGTACTCGATTGCACACTATTTCTTGGTACTCAGCAGGGTTATTCCACTGCTCTTTCATACACCAATGTCAGACCAATGTCGGCTTTCTGAAAAGACCCTCTGTTCTTAACCGTGATGAGAACGACTGGGTTGCAACCTTTGAGTTCCAGAAATGCATTGCCTCAAACTTTGACACAGTTGCCTTTGCTGCACAGTTTCCAGCTGTCTGCATTCTGACCCTCCATGCCTTGTTGTTTCCACTGCCATCCCCAGAATTCCCTATAGCACGCTCCTGCTTGGGGACACTGCTGCATACCCCATAGTGCATGTGCCAGCAATGACTTCCAGGGGGAAGTAGCTTCTGCTCTGTGTTGTTACAGTATTTCTCAGTTGGAGGTGGAGGAGTAGAACTGAAAAATAGTGGAAACTGTCAGGCTTATTAAACTGTTTCTGTGCCCACATAACTGGTAATATCCTTTAAAATTTGCGTAAGCATTTGCAGCCATGTAGTCTCAGCCTTTCTGTGGTTTACTGTGTCCTTCCACAATGACTATTACATTACACAGTACATCTGGAATCATTTCAATGAAACATTCTGTTTATAAAGAGCCCATTTAATATTACATTAATGAATATTTAAAATCTAATAATAACTAATTTTCATGCTATGAAGATTCTGCTGCCAGTAAAATTAAGTTGCCATGTGCAGGAAAGTGCTAGGGAGTTTGGTTATTCAAGGTGGTTGTTTTCTGGATGTTTGGGGACTTTTATAGAGAGTTGGGAAGTTAATTCCCAGTCTTATCCCAGCCAAAACATACAGACCAGATACTCTTTAAATATATATTTTATATTCTTCAGCTTCTTAAAAGAAACAGAAATGTCAGGCTGTAAAACTATTTGCCTGTGTAGGCACTCTCGAGGAAGTTAGTCATAAAATCATGGAAGAATGACCTATTCTTGTAATGTCTTTAGGTAATCTTGGATTGCATGCCAAAAAAAAAAAAAAAAAAAAAATGTCCTGGCTCTTCACGAGATTCATTTCTGTCTCTGTTTTCCATGGAATGTTCCTGTAAAGTGTTCTTATCCCAAACTGGTGGTAGTCCGCAAAAAGGAACATTGTGACACTTCTGAAGCCTGTTCCCTTCTCTCAAGGTGATGTGACACACAGCTCCTGGAGGATGGGCTATAGTTATTTACATTAGCCAGTTCCAGCTTCCACAGACTGGCAGAAATTCCCATGGAAATTCTGGTTCCATTAACTTTGACAGAGATGCGGGACTGCTTGGGGAAACTTTTTAAAAAAACAACTAGGGAATACTTTTTTTATTAATATGCAGTATCTTAATTTTGTTTATTAAAGAAATAAATCAAGGTTAGTTTCTGCTTAGTTTCAGATGGTTTCCACAGGAGACAAAAAAAGAGAAGTCAGACAAATGTTGGCCAAGTATCAACCCAGTAAGAAATCCCGTAGGAGCTGAAATCCCGAGGTGGATGGCAATAAATTAAATAGGATGAGAGAAGAGAACATTGAAAATGAGTATCTAGTGAGCAGATTTACTTCAGACATGGAAAGTAATTTTGTGTTTTTGGAGATTAAATACACTTTGGTGTAATTAATAAATTCTTAGGGAACCATCTGATCCAGGTGACATCCCACCACTCCTCCGCACGAGGAGGGACTCTGCAGGCGTCTCAGTGCACAGTGTCCCTTTTCTGCCTTCATCACTCGCACTCAGTGTGTGTTACAAACTATATGCACTTGAAAATTATGTGAACATTAATTTTCCCTGCATCGAGCCTTTCAGCATCCCCACAGTTCTACCCTTGGAAACGAAGATGGAAGATCTGAGCTTGCAGTTTCAGGGGAAATTAAGGGCACTTACAACCTCTGGGTTTTGCCCATCCTTTGAGCTCCAGTATCAGATTTATTTACCTTTTGTTGAAGGAACATTTGTTCCTTCATGGATCATTAGTTTTTTATGCTTCATCAATCACCCTGGTAAATTGTTAAATGACGCACAGCTTCTGTTTTGCAAAATTCTGACACTCTCACCTTCACCTTGTGCAACTTAAGCAATGGGCCAGGCAGTGAAAAGCAAGGACAAAATTCCAGCAAGATAATCCCCAAAAGGCCATTTCTCTTTTTTTTTTGCCTTTTATTTCAGTGGAAAAGAAAACTGTAATAATGAAAGACCTCCACTAGATGTCCATATTTCATCAATTTTCAGTTACAGCTTCAGTGAACACAGCAGCCTTGTGCAAACTGCCTGCAAACTGCTGTGCTCCATTGGAAGATGTGACTCCTCGACAGATTTCCATGTTAAGAGAAGCTGTGCACCTGGTTCTTTGTCCAGAAAGGCACTGAACCTAGTGCCAAACATTCAAACCCCACCTTTCACTTGGTACATCTCCTACTGTCAGAAGGTAGCTGGCAGACTTTTCAGATATAGTCGCCCTGGTTATTTACAACCTTGCTTTTCTTATTCTTTTCAAATTGTTACGTGCTTCGTATTAACTTGTAGGAATAAATAGTTGGAAAAAGCTTTCAAGATTTTTAGTTTTGTTTTCTGTTTGGCTTCCTGTTTTTCACTGCATAGTTCCTTTTTGCATTCAGTTGTGTGCAGAATCCTAAACCACTGTCTCAGATTTTTAGATACACCTGCATAATCGTTAAATAATTTCTTTGCTCATTATATTTCTCTTCAAATATTGATGTCTAATATTTACCAGCTTTTTCTGGGTATCTAATGGGTGTTGGAGAGCACAGTTACGCTCATGTGCATGTAGATACAGTAACTGAGCACACAATTTTAAACAAACTGGATGCAGACAGCTTTTTGGCCCTGCTGTTCATTTACTGAAGATGCTGCTCAGCAAATCTAGAGCATCACCATTATCATGCCAAATTGGTGCCATTGTTACTGCTTTCCTTGATGACCTGTAACGCTGCAAGCCAAGATGCTACTTTATGCTTAATATCCCCATGATGTTTTTGTGATTGGTGTACCGATTCATTAACAAGAGGTCAGAGATCAAGGATGAGGTCAAATGCTAGGCAATTGCAAGGGCTTGAAATGAAGGCCTTATTTAAGATTACTGAATTCCATTCTAGGAATAACCCAGAAGAGAGTCTTTTTTTCCCTGTTTGTTTTTTTTTTTTCTCGTTTCCCAGGCATTTTCAGCTTCATTAAATGTAAGGATGGAATAGATTTTAGAGAATGCTATGTACCAGACAGCTTCCAGGACCAGATGCAAACTAGGCACTAGTGATTTATAATTCCCATAGATGTGAGTATAACTTCTAAAACTGAATCTTTCTCCAACACTTTTACCTTATTTACAATATTAAGGAAACAGAATAAGTTCCTTTTATTATAGAACAAAGTGAAAATCTGGTGTCACTCCATTTAATCTAGATCATGCCCAATCCAGGAATGAGCTTTCATATTTAGCTGTCTGCCCGTAAGCACATAAACAATCTTGCTGGATTCAGCTTTTATCTGAACAATGTCTCAAAGCTCATCCTAAATGCTGTCTAGGTTCATGTGTCATAACTGACAAAAGGACAAAATAACAAGCAAATCAAGATAAATCCCTACATCATCACATTCTAAGAATGGAAATAAACCAAATAAATCAATTTGCTGCCAAAAGTATATACATTTTTGAACACAAAAAGAAACCCAGAACATCCTCTTATGGAATATATCCCAATCTTGAATATTTACTTTCCGTTTGTTTAATAACAGGAAAAGGTTTGTAGGTCTTTTGTTGAGTTTTACTTGTCAGCATCTTAATATTCCTATGGTATTCTTAAAACTATTAACAGGAAAAAAACCCCAGTGCCATGGCCTATACTAGGAAATGTTCTGTTTATTTTAAATGCATTTATGAACACACAAAGACAAACAATTACCTACCATAAACCAAGGGAGCAACTTATAATGGCTTGGTGTCTCATTTGTACTTCTTTATATAGTTCCTTGGCTCATTCGTCCCTGCCCTTCTTGTGTTCTGTGTGTTACCTCTCTCTGTACCTTCTGAACTCGAGTGTGGATTAAATCCTTTTATTCATTTCCCCCTTACCTGCTGGGCTCTGCTTCTTCTGGTGTTGCAGCCATAACAAACATTGGGCTAAAGGTTTATAACACAACCACAACGGGGTCCGTGGGACAAGGATTGTCACTAGCATGAATCCTAAAACTGAAGGGCTTCTTTTTAAGTACATAGCCCTTAGACTAGACTCTGACAGAAAGTACGACAAACAGCTTTCAATGATCACTGGACTTCCTGCAGAAGTACTTCAATGTGTTTTGGCCTCGCCTGTTCCATTGTGGCAACTGCAGTAACCACAACCACTTTGCCGAAAACTAATCATGTTAAACCAGTAGGATAGTTCTGCTACTGCAGGATAGACCAAGCTATATCTGATGGGCTACTTCTCTTCACATAGCTGTAATGTGATGTCGGCTTGTTTAAACAGTGAGTAAGGTACAAACAATGGCTGGATTCCTTAGGATCCTAACTGTGGACACAGTAGCGTTTGAAATTCAGGCTTCAGATAAAAAAGAAAAAAAAAAGGCAAATAACTAATAAAAGGAAGTGCAAACAGTAGGGAAATCTTGTTTCCATCTGTCAAGCTGTATAAAGGACAGTTGTACTGGAAAGAATGGTGGGCTTTGTGGAGGCTACTGGAGCTCAGGCTTTGAGGACATCTTATGTATTTGAAGTATTTGGGGGAGGATGCATGATCTTCACTCAGATGTTCTGCATCTTCACTGACTTAGCTATACAACAGATCTTTGGCACAGAGACCAAGTTTTCAGTGGTAAACATCAGGCTCAGAGACCCAGGCTTTGTTGATCATATCTATTTCCTGATTGTTGTCATTAAAATGAGATTCAGCAGGAAACTAGGATCATTACTACTCCTTTAAAAATGTCTGGTTTCTCGGCCAATGGATAAAAAAGCAATGCTGCTGAATTGAGATAGTTCACCAGTAGTCAGTTTATTGGGAAACACCTCTACTCAGGTGACTGTGACCAGTTATCGCTAGAATGGGTAGGTCAAGCACAACCTTTTAAAACTGTGTGCTAGTATGGGCGTGCTACTTCAGCTAAGGTAGTCCTTATAGGAAGACACTAGATCTATCAAATGGAATTTAAACATTATTTGTTGTGAGAGCTCTGTAAGTAAGACATGATTCAGAAATCTGGGGGCAAAAAAGAAGGAGATGGTCCAGAAAGACTTTTTATAGACTTTTTTAAAGACTTCTTTTTGTTATGCTAAGAATTGAAAAACAATCATATTAACCCTGATCATGAGCATGGTCACTGAAAGAAGGTGGCTGTGTTAGTATGAACACATTTATAAGATCATATCAACAACATGAGTGAATTAAAGAGGCAGGCATAGAACAGAACTGGTTGGTCAGGACTTTCCTGAACCCATCAAAAATGCTTCAAATCTCAAAGGATACACTGTAGGTTGAAATTTACTTCTGTCAACCCATTGAAAGGGTGGCACTTTCTGTTGCACTTGACTTGGAAATGGATGAACTATGCAGAAGCTATCATATCACAGAAGGCTTTGTTTTCATTGCTCAAAAAATGCTGGCTTTTACACCCTGGGATAAATACTGCTCTGAAGTATGAAGAGAAGACTAAGCACTTCAGTTTTACCATGATATAAGTGTGCTATTATCCAAATCCACACTTGGAGTCGACCTCGGTGTGTGTAACTCAAGGCTAAAACCGAAGTGCTTGGTCTTTTCTGTACTTTGACCTCAGGGCTCCTTCTGCACGTTAATTGCCACAAAGCAAAAGTCATAGCTTTTTTTAAGCAGCTAAGTCAAGCCCTTACTGTATCTTTCTGCAAGGTTATTTTCACATGTGATACAATTTACAAGCTACCATTCTTTTGCTTCTTATACAAATCTACAGCAGAGGCATGTGGTCAAACAATATGGGTGGCTGTATTTGGATACCAAGAATCCTGTCATCACATTGCAGCATGTTATGAAACCTACTGTGCAATGTATGACATGATTGGATTTCATATCGCAAGGGAAGAAACTGATTAACAGTCAAATGACTACTAGATATTGGTATTCAGGTTTGTAAAACAACAGATAAAAATATGCAAATCATACATATATAATTGAACATACCAGCAAATCTACACATAAACATCCCATTTCTCACATCCTTTCCCTGACTGTAGCAGGTGGAAAGCACACATGTAATCTGATCTAGAATGTGTTGGCTTTCAACATTTATTAAATTTCATAGAAGTGATTTCTAGTCTGTTGTGTCCTGAAATATTAGAGAAAATTAGGAATATTTGAGTTGTTTAATGCCTTCAACCCATCACAGATGGAAGAGTCCATGTATAGATGAACATGTTCCCTTCATTGCATTAGATCCACAAAGTCCCGTAGGAGAATCACAGTTCTGCAAGATGCCATTAGGGCACTGGATTATGTGTTTGGATCTTGGATTAGGAAAATTGCATGTAACCAAAGAGCAACCTGATGGATATACCTCTGTGAAGGCTCACATGCATGCACTTGAAGTGTTTAAGGTCTGAAACAACTTAGATTTACGCAATCTGTTCTAGATAGAATTGCTTCAGCTCAATATACAGGCTGCCTAGAATGATGGGATAAAACTTCCTGGTTTATCACACCATTGTCCATCTGGGTTGAACAGGGAATGATGGTGTGCTGGTACCTAGAACTTAATTATCTGTGGAATGGTAATACAATAATGATGTGAACAGACAGTATGCAAGACATATGGATTTCATATCTGCATTTTGCATACATTTGTATGACATGCAAGTCACTGTCAGGTGCCCCTTGTCAGATGCAATTTGGGAGCCTGATTCTGCTATTGTATAAGGGGACATTACAACATTTAACAGACCTCAACCATACAATGACATCTGAACTTCACTACTTACATTTCTGATGGCTGAAAACTTAATTCTCTTTAGCTTTCAGGTATAAATTTCTGTGTTTACTTCTAAAGAGTGTTACAGTTTAAACCATACATGCTTTCCTTACTCTTTTATCAGATCCCAGTAGTCTGCGATACCTTTCTCCTGAAAACTGCTTCTTTATCTTTCTTTTCACTTCGAGGTAGCTGTTTTCCAATTGTTATTGCTTACTGATACAAGCCTTTTAGAGATATCTGCCATTGTAAAAATGTTTTCTGTAATGCAAGTATTCTCATTCCTAATGTTCTTCGTTGTCTCACCTTGTAACAGCTACTTGTGCCTTGCCTTAACCTTTCGTAAGGCAGGGACTGTTTTCAAATGTAGCCATAGCAACAGAGTAAAACCATGTTCCTGTTTGAACCCATAACGCTGCTTTAATGCAAGTATTGTGGCAGTGTGCGTGTAATTTCTTAAAGCTGAAGTTCCTGAGTGAAAAGTCTCATGGATCCAAAATGAGCGAAACTTTTGTAAAACTCGTATTGCTAATCTATGGAATTTCTAACGAAGGTGTTGAAATCACTTTAGGCTTTTGCTGACTCATTTCCCCCATGTGATAGCTGGTGACCTCAGAAATACCCTCACAGAAGTTCAGGGCACATAGTTGCCATCTGTACCATAAAGAACACACTGAACTCTCAACTCCAGTTCATCCTAAAACTTTTGCTTAATATACTTCACTGCAAACCTGAGTCTTATTTCAAGTGTAATTTCCTTTTATAATCTGTTCTGACTCAGATGCTAAGTAAGAGTGGTATTTACAAAATATCTGTATCACCATGAATTTATCTTGCCAAGAGAAGTTAAATGGTTACGTATTAAAAAGATTTTATAAGCATGATATGCCACAGTAAACATCAGTAAAAGCTGTTCTAAAGCTATTTCTGTTTTTTGTTGGGAAACAAATTATTGAGGCTTGAAGGGGGAGACTGCTTAGTTAAAAGGAAGGAGAATTAAACATACTGAGGTTTTAAAGGAACTCTGGTTTGCTGATTAAGTGCTTTCTACAGAAATGCAACTAATATTTCCTTCTTTTTTAATTTTTAAGTCAGGCCCAACTGCCAGTAAATTACTTTCTTTACTGTGGGTGGAGGTTTATTTTTAGTCACAAAACCAGTATAGATCAAGACAGGAGGCTGAAAAGCAAGATGTCTGCATGCTAAACAAACTGCTGCTCTTGGTGTCAACTCATGCATCTCACTGCGGCTCAGCCTAACTTTCTGTTGGGAAGCAGCCATCTGTTACAGCCATAAAGCTGCCTTATGGAGAGTCCCTTTCCTTATCTTTCAGAAATCGTCTTTCAGCTTTTAAGACCCATGCCTTTGGTTTTATTGTGGTTGAATTTTGCACTACTTTGAGACTCATGGTGGTGCTGGAATTTCATCTTCTTGTCTATGAACTTTTGGTGGGCACTGTAACGGCACTGCCTTTTAAAAACAAAATATCAGTCTCCATATGTGACAATAAATAGTTCAAAACAAGTCTCTCACCAAATGTTTAACATTACCAGATGACAGTCTGCTAACCCACTGGAAAATGACAGATGTTTTAGATGCCTGCTGGGCTGTTTGTGCAGCTTCTCTGAGCAGGTTGTCACCTTATTCTAAATTGAGAGATCCAAGGCATCCAGCTTTTAAATGGATGATTTTCCTTTGCTCTTGGAGGCGTCTATGTCCACCAGTGTTGTTTACCACACTGTAGTTTATGCTGAGTTACTACTTTTCCCTTCTGTTCCCATGTGTTGATTCAACACATCAATAAAGTAATTCTGATCAGCATAAAGTCAGCCTAAGTCAGCCTATTTCATTACATTAGAACATTCTCTATCATGTCTTCTAGCTTTCAGAAGTATTGAAAGACTAAATCAGTTTATGCTTGAGAAGCTCCTTGAGATCCATACGTAATCCATGGGAAATACATTGTTTGGTTTAAATTAAGAGCAACTCTACTCTGAGAATAAGCCTACACACAATGCTGCTTCTTCAGTAGAGTTGTACTTTGTTCGTAACAGCTGACCAGTTAAAAAACTTGCTTTTTCCACTCCTCCTCATGCTGTGGAGTTAATACAGCTCCACGTGAGTGAACTGCAGGTTACAGTTTATCTTCAGAAACTTCAAACAGAATTGTTTACTGAGTTTCAATCAATTACACCTATACAAAGTCATTGTAAGTGACAGGTGGGTCACTGAGGGCATAGTTTGCTGATATGGGGCATAGCATGGATGAATTTGAGGCCTAACTTGATCTCTAGAAATTTATACTTTTGGACACATGCAAGGAATCTGAAAGGCTCTTCTCTTGTGTTCCAGAATCTAAGCTAAATTTTCCAGGCTTGTAGTTGGCAAAAAACTGTTTCTGCAATGTCTATAGTCAGTATAACTTCTTATACACATAAACCTATGTGCCTTTTGCCCTCAAACACATGATGTCATATGCATGGATCAGTCCTTGTTGCTTGTTGCAGAACTCACACAAGTAAATACCCACGGATTCTGGCAAAAATCAAGATTTGAAAGTGCTGGATCCTCTGTATATTAATGGCATGGTTATCCAGTGATAGCCTAATGTCAGTAACATATATTAATGGAAAGTCTTGGGACTACAAACTATTAACACAACTCATTGCAAGACTGTAGCACGATTGCATCAATTCCTGCAATGGGTGTATGAATCCCTTGAGTGAGCGCTGTCTGATTAAAAAATGACTCGTGGTTGAATTTGAATACTTGGAATAAATAAACCAGCAATTGACTGTTATGCAAGGGCTGTATACTTTCCCCATAGACTTTCACAAAATGCCACATTTCTGACACCTTTCCAGCAGGCTATTTAGAGGCACCATGGTCTAGGCAGGCAGGATGCTAGACTGCAAATATGTATACTGGGTCATGTTCCCCATTCTGACATGCACTTGGCAAATACCACCTCAGTTACTCAGTACCCTGTTTGCAAAACAGAATGAAGCCACTTACATGCCACTTCCTTTGCTATTAATAGAGTATGGGGCTTATTTAAGACCTATTACTTCTTACAATTCCTTTAAAAAATCCTTTAAAAGTAATTATTTTACAAAAATTCATTTCAAAATTATTATGTATTCATTGGAATAGTAGCATCTATCTGAATGCAAATGTACTCCTTCATCCTATTAAGTATCTATAATGCATATTTAAAATCTCAATAAACCTCCTTACTCCATAAGGAATATTCTGGTCTCATAGGTAAGCAGCAGGAATTTGAGAAAGCTTTCTGAGGCACACTTCTGGTCTATAGGAGGGTCGCAGCAAACTGAAAAAACCTAGAAAATGTGGATTAAAGTAACACTGCTCTTAAGAACAGAATTTAACTGTTCCTGCACCTCTACAACTCCTAAACAGCAGTAATGGCAGAAGTGCAGACTCTGAACTTCAGAAAAGTGCACTCCGTGGCATCTGATAAAATGGGAGTCTTGTATTTGTTTATCCACATCAGTTCTGGGAGGGGTCTGAGGACCACCATTTGTTTACATTGCTGAGAAATTACTGTGTCAATTCAAACATGGCAGGTATTCGCACCACATTAATTCTTTGCTTCTGCCTTCTGTTGTTTCTCATTTTACATAGCCAAGTGACAGAAGGAATCAGAAGGGAGATAAAATAAGCCCATGCTCTGTTAATCAAAATCTTCCCATGTAACTTCATGCATACTTTTATGGATGGCAAACTTAAGCATAAGTATCCCCTAATGTGCCAGGAAAACAGGTAGGAATTGCTAAACAGTATCAGGTCTTTATAATCTGGGAGAATGTATTCCAGCGTGATCCTTCCTCCTGCTTCAGAAGAAGGTGTGAAAAACGAATGTAAAATGTTGCATTTCTGCAAAAGCCACTGCCTTTGCTGGAATGATAACTGTGGTTGTGGAAAAAATATGTGTGGTATGCTGAGTGAAGACCTAAACTTCATGGGTTCGAGCTCCTTCTTGAGAGGTAATCTCTTTCTTAACACACAACTGAAAAAACCAGGCTACATTAGGTTTCAGAGGAAGGAAGTCCTCCCCTTGATTCCAGCTCTGAGGCCATGGGTGCAGCAGAGCAACCTCTTCCCTTCAGACAGTGTTGCACCAGCTGGGATGGGGTTTGGATCTGTGGTCTAGGCACCCAGTGCCAGCCCTATTTCCCTGCTGCTTGCACAGCCTTCTCAGAGGTGTGCAAAAGAACCACACGTGTGACAAGTGCTGAAATGCTGAATGGTATTGAGGCTATCTCCTTCTCTCAGCTTTTAAATAAGAGGTTCAAGATTAGAAAAGCTCTAGAACTCATCATTGTAATTTAGACTTCTGCATAAAATGTCCTTGTAGATAATGGTACCAGTGTTTCTTCCACATATCAGGATTTCAAGGCAAACTCAACTGTGTAGTCTGCCACACTTCTGCAAAGTTAAATAACGCCAATGTACATAAATAACAAATATATGGACTTTACTATCTACAAAATAATAACTTTTATTTGCACCACAGGGTACCTAAATTCAGGCTGCTAACTGCTATTTGAAAAGAGTAGTTAAGAGGTGTGATATATTTTACATTTCTGTGAGGCAGTATGTATTCAGAATGAGCAGGTTCTACTTAGCAGTGAAGAAAGGAGGTAGTGAATAGCAATTTACTTCATAAAGACAACCAGGAGTCTGCTGTATCTTACCACCGTGTAGCCAAAACAAAAAGGAGGTGCCAAAGTACTAGCTTTCTTCAGAGATACTCCACTGCTATCTGTCTAGTGCCATTGAACACAAGGATCCAACGTCACTTGAGACTGACTGTGGTATAGAATATTTTGGTTACATTATCAGGGCATGTAACACTGTGAAAGCCAAGGGAGTTCCCAGTCTACTACCTGTTTGCAGCCACTCTGGGGAGAAGAATTTCCAGAAGCGCTCAGTTCATACTGGCAGTAAAACAAACCAAGTCTTCCAGGAAGAAGGGAAGTTCCCCTGCATTGACTGCAATGGAAAATAAAGGCAGACACAGTACAATGAGTATTTTAGAACTGGCTAGGAACAATGTTACTGTCATTAATTCTAGGAGTTTTTTTTCATGCAAGTGGCCAGAATCTTCATTTTATTAAATAGGTATTTACAACCATAAAAAGAGGTGAAAGGGGGGAAATGGTCTGTTAGCCCATGCAGAGTTCTACAGTAGAATTGCTAGCATTTCATTTAATTTGTCTTTAGGTCTGTACTGGTCATTAATAGTAAGTATGTCCTCAGTCTAAATTCTCTGATGAGCCTAAAGAAAATTCCTCCATTCTGTTAGAATTGAGAAAATCATAGAGAACTTTGGGTTTGAAAGCAGATGCTCTCTGAATTATCTCCCAGTCTGCCTTCATGCCATGCTTTTAAGCTTCTTTCAAGGCTAAGAAGTCTGCATGAATTGCTGAACTTCCCATAAAGCAGCTACAATAATCTGTAGAATAAATCCTACAAGAGTTCCTCATCATCAAGAGACAATCAACAGTTCAGCATTTCTCAAGGTTTGTGGAAGTGATTCCCTTCTTTGCTGTAACAATACGACCCAGGCAGGCAGTCATGACTATGTATTGCCCAAGCTTTCAGCCTGTGGTCTCCTTCACGCTTCTTGTCTCAGAGACATTGATTCAGTCTTCACGTGGCTGCCAGAATGGAGAGAATTTTCAGGGGGAAGAGAAATGGGCAGATAAAGAAAAGGGAAGGAAGAGAATTTTTTGCAGTTTACCACATAAGTACAGGATATTATCCTTACTCCTCCAGTAGCGTCTTCCCTAGTTTTGCGAAACTCATATAAAAGTGAGAAAGAGGTGTCTCAGGAAGATAAAGGTGACTTTAAAGTTCACCATAACTACTAGGGTAAATTTGCTTTTTAAGATCCCAAGAAATGGAACTTAACATGGAAAAAATATTCTTAATTTATGGTCTTTCAGATTTCCTTTTTTTTCAGCCAAAGTTCTTTTCCTTGATGGTGTTCCATTATTTCTAGTTGCATTTGCAAACACACTACCTTGTCTCCCTCCCCATAGGAATGCTCGCTAACATAGCATATTGGTCACCATGCTTCATTGCTGTCCCTTTGCAGGCATGCGAAGGGCACCGAGGGCAAACAGGCAACAGCAGCTCTTCCTGTTCCAGAGTTGCACCAGATGTCTGCGACTCATGAACTTCACGTAGCTTCCTCTGCTGCTGAGATGAGGTTAAACTCTTGTTGCCTTTTTCAAACGCAGTCTATTGCAGCACTGCAAGGTCCTGTTGCATCAAAATTGGGTTTCAAAATATTGTAAAACCAACTTGGCCCTAGGTTATTAATGTATTTGATACTGATATCTAAGAGAGCGGCAGCATTACTGAGGATTCCAAGCATCTGTCCTTAGCTTTCCAGTGACCCTAGGGAAGCAACCTAATCCACATATTTTAATTGCCACAGGGGTTTGTGGGTTGTGGAGGGGTGGGAATGTGGGCGAGCATATTTCTGGATCCTACTTGTTGTACGTGTGTGATTTATGTGACAGCCTCATCACTGTGGGAATAGAGGAGTTGTTATGAAGAGATGTGGAGGTATATTCTTTGAAAGGAAGAGATAAATATAAGGAATTTCACTGTCTTTAATGAACCATAAATATTGGAAGGGCTCTCTTAAAATGTCGTACCATGCTGCCAAGAATTATCCTTTAGTTTTCTACAGTTTGAGGAATATTCCAAGAGTGTCTCTAGAGTTTTTTGGCTACAGATATCAGGATTCACCAAGGATTTCAATGGAAGGCTGCAGGAGAAGTAAGAGCTTGCACCCATCTCAATGTGTGTAAGGTGCCTTTGGATGTTCTGACAGCAGAGGCAATTGAAGCACATGATTCCCTACTCAGCTCTACTCCTTCCCAGAGCACCCTGCCACCAGTGTTTGCCCCGTTCTTCCAAAGGAGCGCAGAAAGAAAGGAATGAGCCATCCTGCCGCAACTTCTTTTACACTTTGGCATAAGGAGATAAGATGTAACCTGGCTATGATTTCATGTACAATTTCTTTTGAAACTTGGTCATCTTTTAAAAAAAGTATTGGATATTTTAATTTTTTCTTATGCAAACACTCCAGCTTCGCCCAGGATGATCTCCATTAACACAGACTCTGCATCCTATTTCAGAGTCAGTTATAGCTCTGAGAAAAATGATCATACTAGGATCATTCTTTTGTCATTAAAAGTTTATGCACGTGCTAAGCCACGTTTTGTATGACCAAAAGCAAATGCTTCTACAGAAGTATGTCATCTGAAATCTTTCTTCCCCCACCACTTCCTCTTTTGACACAGTGATGCTGAGGTGAGGCCATGCTGAGTCACCCATGCAGTGACGCAGCATATTTTTAGTAAACTTACATAAGTGCTTGTGAAAGATTAATTTCAGTTTCTAGGTACACTGCTTGACGTGGACCAGTTGCAAGAGACAGTCTCCTTTTATGGCTAGTCAAAATAAAGCAATTTCTTTGCCTGTGTTGGTCAGAAGAATAAGATGACTTCCATTCTCTGTATTGAAACTGCTGCCTAACATGTAAGGGAAAGAGATTTGTCATTTTGCTCCCTCAGTTAGCATCCTGCCATCCCTGCACATTGCCTCATCATTCAGGCTGTATTCAAGTTACTAATTTGGATGCAAAGCTACACTTAATACAGTTGCATACAAATGATATCATTTGCTCAGAGAAGAAATTATTCCATTTCTTCTCCTGTGAAAGCTTAAAAATTGCTATAGAAATTATCTGGCCAATATATAATTATCTCTGATTAGCAGCAGCTCAGCTATGGCATTAGCTGCAGCTTCTAATATACAACATTACAGGGTCCAAATTCAGTGCTAGTGCAAATGTGTATAGTTTTCCTGGGAGTGTGGTGTGTTAGTAAATGCAATACTGGCTGTGCTCTTTTACAGAAAGATTTCAGAATAGTACTGTGTTAAATTACAGTAATTCCAGAACTTAATCCTTATGTTAGAAAATATGTTAATGCTGGCACTGGTGAACCTCGCATTGTGAAGTAGCCCCTGGTTTGCTTTATACAAATGCTGAGCTTCTTGAAGGATATTCTTCATTGAACACAAACCAAAAGATCTTTTATAGACATCAATAAAATCACTGAATACTGCAAAGGTGATGGAATATGGACAGTGGATATATCTGTTTCATAGCACTTTGTGGGAAACAAATTGGTCTGAGTCCTGTTCACCTAGAAAAGAACCCAGTCAATCAGTAACCCCTGTTGTGGATTATCTCAGCAAAGATAAGGAGTGAATGGTTACAAATGCTACACTGACATGCATTCCTAGCAGTGGCTTTTCAGGATAGCCTGTAGCCATGAGTGACTTCACAAGCAGGTACTCAAGAGTCTTGTTACCAGAATCGCACCATTCTGTAGGTAAATGGACTTAATTCTCCAGAAGTTTGTTATCTCATATGTATAAACAGAGGAGGAAATAAGTGGATGAAACAAAACCCTCGTAGAATTCCACAAATCCAGCCATTCTTTTCAAAACCTTGGAGGAACATAACAGAAGCAGCAGGGGATCCAGGCCATTGATCCATTACATTTCATACAGCTACTACTACTTAGAAAAATAGAGTAAAAATTATTTCTATCTAATATCCCATGCTACTGGGTGGTTGTGAGGTAGAGTCAAGGTATTAAATCTGGTTATTATTAAATATAAATATCTAAAATCTCTCTGTCAAACATGCGGCTGCCAAGAAAACAAGAAAACTCTGCATATACACTGTCATTATACATGTGTAGCCATTTCCAGAACTAGGCTGAAAACCCCTGTCTCTCATTTCAGAAAGGATGCTTATCAATGCAGGCTCAGACTGAGGGCTAAAAGGCACATTCTTTAACACAAAGGACCCTGTGCGCTTCTACCTTAGAGCACTGATTGCAGGAAAGAGTGTCAGCTCAGAGGCAGTTTGGATGACATAAGTTTTATATTAGTCATAATTTTCTTTGAATTAGGAAAAATAGCAAATACTCCATAAAGTAAATAGTACTGTTCTTGTCTTCATGATCAGAACAGTTATATATAGCCATAAATTCAGTGGTTCTCACTTTTCAATATCTGGAGAGGCTTTTCCTGTTTGGAGGAGACCATAAAACAAAGTGAAACTTAATGATCAGCCACCAAAATGTGACAGACCTCCAAGACAGGAAGGCAGGAATAGAAGTCCCAGGAACAGAGCAGCTTAGCCCATTTAAGATGTTTAGACATCATCTAGCTGCTTGCTGAAACTGAGAGTGCAAATTAGCAGTCAGAAGTTAGGACAGGTAGCTGCAGAGTTGGTCAGAAATGTGAGGCCAAACACTTATTCAGTATTTTTGAAGCCAGTTTATCTGAATACTGCTGGGACTTCACATTGCGATTCTGCTTACAGATCTGTCTGAAACCAATCCAACCTGTGGGATTTCCATCCCTTCCCTATGGCTGTCATGTTACCTTTCCTGTGGGTGAGCGCAGGCTCTGCCATCCTTCCTGCTGATGGCAGGAGAGCTTTTCTTCTAATGTGAACAACCAGGCAAGGCCACTGCTCCACTGATCTTCTCTGCCTAATGTGTGGGGAAAGGAGGTGCCCAAATCACCTCTCTGGACACAGAAAGCATGGTGGGGATTCTTCTGTGTGGCTGCGTTGGAGAGCATTCCCCTCACACTGACTGGCTTAGGAGCATGAACGGTGTAGCTTCTCATCCTCAGAGAGTGAGTCAGGATGATTTCTGCTGTAACCTGAAGATGTTCAGGCAGAATGAATAGCACATGACCTGAGGCCAATTACAGCTGGGATTTTGGATTAAAAATGTAAGAGGAACGTTTGTCACAGAATACTCCCTCCTTCAAGGAGCAGAACATTTTCTAACAGGGAACAAAAGCAGCATTTATTTTTCTTCAGAGTGCTTCTGTTTCACTAGTTTTTTCTGACCCTAAGAACAATCATATTTGGATGGAGCGCAATTCTCCCTCACGAGTTTGGCTTAGGGAAGCAATCTGTGAAGCAACACAATATATCTTCTTTCTCAGACTGTGAAAAGCTGCATCTTTCACTTCTGAGCAAAGTGGAATAAAGCAATTGGATTGAGATTCTTTATGGTAGATACACATGGGGTTGACACCATAATGCCAAACAGGGTCAGAACAAGGAGAAACATTTACACACTTGTCTTCTGGAACAAATGCTTGGGGAGTCTCCAAGCTCGGTTTTATAAGGAGATTATCTACTTTGAGTTAATTGTCAGTCAGTTAACCAGAGATCAAATACTCTTGTGTGAATACAAGGTCCAAGCAGTGTTTTGCTCTGAGTGTTCACCTTGTTTTCTGTAGAACTACTGATGAGGGAAGGTATGTTACGTGTGGGTGACAGGAGTGTGCACACAGTAACCCCTATTGGAAACAGCCATTAGGTTGGGGAAGTTTTTGTTCAGGATATTTTTTTGGGGGGTGTTGGTTTTGTTGTTTATTTTTTGGATGATACCCATTTCTGCGTTGCTTATTTCAGAATACTCATGGGACCATGACTGACCTTAGTAAATCTAGAGCTGCACAGTGTGGTTAAAAGCATAAGCAGAGGCCATGCTGTTCACTCTGTGCTATCTGCTCCAGCACAGCATTTGCTCTTCAGTTAATCAGTCACCAACTCCTTCTAGATGGCAGCTTCTCCAGGCCAGCGTCAAGGGGTTTGTTTTGATTCTTCTGGAGTTACACATTTACCCAGTTCTGTATTCCCCAACTGGAGTCATAATCAGACATCAGTACAGTGTGTAAGTCACAAAGTTCTCCTGCTGATAATGTCGTCATTGCTTTATCATCTGGCAGTGAAGCACTGCTATCAGTTTGGCGGAAATCAAAGCAGTGGTATTCTGCTTACAGAATGACACCTCAGTGTTTTGTCTATATGCCCAATCCTACACAAGCAAGCAAAGGAATTTTGCTAACTCAGCTACAGAACTTCAGCTTTGCAAAGCTCTGTAAGCACAAGTTCCCAGAGAAGAAATCCAAGAACACGTTGTGACAGGGGGAGAAGTATGTTTTAAATACATTTAGTGAGAATTACTTAAACAGTTCATCAATCAAGTGACAAGCAAAAAGTAAGATCTTATTTATAATCCTTCTTCGCATTGGGTTTAGTAAAAGGTTAGTATATGGCAGGAAATTAAAATTGTATTTTATTTTTCCACCTGCTTCTATCTATTATACCTTGGCCAGCAGTGCGTAGTCTTAGTACATTCCGTAACAGACCTCAGGGCAATGTGGGAGCAATAATGAAACACCAGTATATTTTCTGGGAGCAACTGCAAAAGCTGTTGGCAACACTGGAGGCTCACTTTAGCTATAGGTTATTGCACACGTTTCTCAGACAGCTGTTAACAGGGAAAATAGCTCTGCTGGAAAATAAACAAACAGTGATTTCTCTGATTTGCTTCAGGAACGATTTCCAGTTGAGTCAGAAGAATGATTTCTTTCTTATTGTTGTATTTTCTTTCTTAGGTGTTGAAATCTATCATCTAAATCAAAGAAAACCTATGGTGATGAGTAGGCTGAAACATTTAGCCTTGCTAAAATAGGCCAGTGTATGTTTTTATCATATTTTCTGTTATTCTAAAACAGAAATGACATGGAAAACTCAGTAAAAAAAAGGATTTAAGGCAAGAATGTGGTGTCCACTTTTACTGCATATAAAATGAATAATCAAGCTCTGAAGAACTGGAATTCAAAGAAGCAGTAAGGAGCACTTGGAATGTCAGGATTAGATGCTGCCATTTAAGGCAAGTGGCCTGGAGAGATTGGAGAAAGACCAGTTTGAAACAGGGAAATAGAACAAGAGTGCTAAAAGGGGTGGAAAGGTCTTCTAATCCATTCTCCTGTTCCAAGGCAGGAGCTGAGAGTCCTGAACTCTTCCTGACAGAGTGAAGGGAACAAGTAGAAGTTGGTGGTAGAGGTATTTGAAGGGATTGCTGCTGTAGATGAACGTTTCTGGATAGTTTCTCTTTTTTTGACTTAGGTTTATTTAAGGTTAGATATACAAAACTTTGTGTAACAAGATGCTGTTTTACAATAGCAGCAGTAGCCTGTGCTTCTGCATCACCTCTTGCTTTTTATGAGCAAACCTATGAATTGCACATTCTTGCAGGTAGTTAAGCATGCAGTTAGTCTATTTGTTCTTCCAAATGTGGGGGTTTGCAGACTTTATTGGAAGCTCCAGATCTCAAAATGCTGTTACCAGTGAAGTGGAAAAACCCAACACATTTAAGCTAAAGAAAGGAAACACTGCTGAAGCACAATTAACTTGCAGCTGCTGTTATCACAGGACGTAGGTGAGGACATTTACATAGTAAGCTGTTTCTTTCAGTGGATAAGCTTTTGCTAATGAGAACAGTACAGACATAAAAGAAGAACTTGGACCTGCTCGAACAAATCCAAAGGAGGCCACAGAGATACTGTGAGGGCTGGAGGAGCTCTGCTCTGCAGACAGGCCAAGGGAGCTGGGCTTGTTCATCCTGGAGAAGAAAAGGCTCCTTAAGGGGAGACCTCAGAGCAGCTCCAGTGCCTAAAGGGGCTACAGGAAACCTGGAGGTTTTGGGCTTTGGACAAGGGCCTGTAGGGACAGGACAAGGGGAATGGCTTTAACCTGCCAGAGGGGAGATTGAGATGAGCT
>WYDI02024373.1:0-20454 GCA_009867235.2 Psittacus erithacus
GGAGGGGGCGGGAGGCGGGGGTGCCCCGAGCACGCGGCCAGCACGAGCCGCTTCCCGCCCCCCATGGACTTGGCAGCTCCTGCCCTTAATCCCGCCAGGCTAAAAAAAACCCAACCCTCTTCTGCCTTTTTTTCCTTTAAATTTTCCCTTTTACAAAGCCTGCTGGCGCCCTTCCCCCCCCCCAGTGTGTGATTCCAGAGCCAGGGATCTTATGGATGCTTTTCCACGCTGCTCCTGTCAGAGACACTCAATGTGCTATAGGAGCTTTGCAGAGCTGGTACTCGGGGGAGAGAGTCTGTGACCACAGCATGTAAAACATGCGAGTGCCTGGGTCTGGGGCTCGGATTTGCTCATGGTCTGGTTTAAGGTTTGGGTTTGTGTGCAATCTGCTCCAGCACAGCAACGAAGTGGGTAAAAACGTGCCCTGGTGAAGCGTAACAGAGGTATTGCCCAGTGAAGTACCCGAGTGATTGCCCTAGAGAAGGCATGAACAAAGGCATTGCCCAGGACAAGGTGCAGAGACGTTTGTCAAAGGTTTCTATGGGTTCATGGCAAGGGGAACTGTTAGAAATGGGTAGGCACAATGCGGGACAGCACCTTGATGCTCGGAAACAAAAGAGTAGCTGGGAATTCATAGAATCCCAGACTGGGCTGTGTCGGAAGGAACCTTAAAGCTCATCCAGTTCCAAACCCCTGCCACAGGCAGGGACAACTTCCACTAGACCAGGTTGCTCTAAGCCCCATCCAGCCTGGCCTTGAGCACTGCCAGGGATGGGGCATCCAATTCCTAAACTAGTGAAACTTACCGGCAACCTATTAAACCCCCACTTTTCACTTTTCCTGCATTTGATGGTGAAACTCAGTAACCCCCCGTTGTGTCACTCCTTGTGATTCATCTAAAGGATGGAGTATTTCCATTTTGGGGAAAAACCAAAGGCTACACTATCACATTTCTTCCCTGGCGTGCTGCCGCAGCTCATTGCATCACTAACACACTGCAGGTTACATCATCTGCTCCTACCCATGGCTCCATCCGTGCACTTACACTGCTCGGGCTGGAAGAACCAGAATGCATATGGAAGTTGCTAAAGCCACCAAGAAGTTGCTGAGGTTTACAGCTTCTGTTTTTGCAGGGCAGATGTTGGCATCTGGAAAGATTTCTCATTTGATCTGTATGGCTGAGATGATGGGAATTGCACTGCCAGGGCAGTATATAATGTATAGTGTTGAGCTGATGCAATATCAGCACTTTAAAGAGTGGTGGGTATATAACAGAATCACAGAGTGGGATTAAAGCTCGCCCAGTTCCAGCCCCCTGCCACTGGCAGGGACACCTTCCACCAGAGCAGGTTGCTCCAAGCCCCATCCAACCTGGCTTTGTGTGGAAAGAGGTGAAGCTCAGTGAGAGCCTTTCTACTGCAAAGGAGGCTGCTGGTGGCTCCTCAGGCTGGATCTCCTGGAGGGGCATCCAGGGTTGTTCGTAACCCCTGATGTGGTGCAGCCTGAAGCAAGCTGGAGCTGAAGGGGAAGGGGCAGAAGAGGGCTCTGAGGAGCTGCCGCATCCCTTTTTTCTTGTGCTGGAGGATCTGCACACCTTTCCTTCCCAAAGAACTGCCCTGCGGGGTTGATCCTACCCAAGTTCTGCCCTAAAACACTCAGAAAGGTTGAACTAGATGATCTTTAAGGCCCCTTCCAACCCACTGTGTTCTCTATAATTAAGTGATCTTGGGATGAGTCACCCCTCACTCCTCACATCCCGCACGTCCATCCGTCTTCCCCCCTGCAGCACATGTGCTGGGCGGGAGATCATTGCAGAGCAGGCAGAGAAACGCTGCTGCTGAAAACTTGGGCTTTTGAATGTGCTTAGGCAACTGATTGCAAGAGTGGCTGTAAAAGTTGCTAAAGGCTCGTCTGTCCCTCCTCAGTGTCTGGGTTTGGGTTTTTTCCACTTTAAATAAAAGGTCCTTATCTTCTCTGCCAACTTGGCAGCTGAGGTTGCAGCTGAGTCCTGCATTCAGACTGTGTTTTCTCTTCTGCAAGGCTCTGAAAAATGACCATGGCAGAAAAGCTAGCTGGAGCAGACAGCAATTAGACAGGGGAAGTTCAGGGTCACCGTCCCTGCAGGCAGGGCTGGCTGCATGGGCAGGCTACTTGCTCTGTGTGGTGTTAAGATGGGCTATCTCCTCACAGCGATGAGTGGTGCTGAGCTGTTGGGGCCCTGCACAAACAGCAGAGAGCAGAGCACAGCCCCAGAAACAAAGGTCAGTGGGAAGTGTTGGAATCGTGATGTTTTGCCTAAAAAAAGGTTGTTGATGGTGGTTTTTCTGGGTTGTTTTTTGGGCATTTGTTTTGCCTTTTATAACCCTCTGAAACCTTATAATTGAAAGTCTTTTTTCCAGCCTGAAGACTGGGAAAGGTACATTTTACTCATTAAATACCAATGGAGATGCCCATGCAGACCCCAGGTACAAAGAGATGGAGCTGCGGGATGAGCACAGAGATGATGTTGAGGGTTAGCCAAGCGGCTGATAATCATCTATGGCAAACACCTCTTACAGCAGCACTCAGATTGTGGTGATTTAATTAAATAACATTTAATTTTGTTTCAAATTCAAGTAACAAAGTCTGTGCAAGTTCCTGTATGGATGTTTAAATTGGATTAAGAGTGGATAAAAGGATTAATGATTAACACTAAATTAGACTAATTTTAGCTGTTCCTGATCTTATTTAGGAGAGTCTGCACAAGGAGGTTGTCAGGTTTAATTGCAACTTTGATTAAACCCAGCTTTATAGCTGGGAGAACTGCTGCAGTTGAACATCATCTGGAAGAAGAGCTCTGCCTGAATTTGCCAAGCAGCATAAGCACCTCAGGCTTAACCTAAATAGCATGGGCCTGAGGAAGGACTGGGATGTGTGTCTGCTTGGAGCGGCTCAGGGAGATGATGCTCTGCATCGCAGCTCTGGCTTCACATGTTGCTTTGGAGGCTGCAGGTGAAGCCATGCTGCAGCTCTGCCCATAGGAACCCACATTTAACTCTGCTGCTGGGATGGATCATCTTGCACAGGGATAACCTTGGAATGGGAGCACCGGGAGCTCTGCCCTTTGCAGGGAGCATTTCCAGCGCTGCAGAAGGGCTGGCGAGGGGTCGGCTGTGATTTCAGCTGTGTCTCTTGGCAGGGGCACAGCTCTGTGATGGCAGATGCCTGCCTGGGCAGGCGCTGGGCATGCTGCGGGTGCGTGATGGAAGCTCCAGGGGAGAGCTGATGGGAGGCAGCCACAGTGTGAGGATGACACTTGAGTAGGCCCCCACTTGGAGCACTTTGTGCAGTTCTGGTGTCCCAGCATAAGAACATGGAACAGTTGGAGCAAGTCCAGAGGAGGGCATGAGGGTGATCAGGGGCTGGAGCACTTCCCATACAAAGACAGGCTGAGGACACCGGGGCTGTTCAGCCTGGAGAAGAGAAGCTCATGGATCTGTAATGCTTTTGTGCAGAGTTGTGAGTCTGGGGGCCCATCCTGCCCTAGCTGGGAGGCTGCTGCATGCCAAGTGGCAGCTTGGCTTCGATGGCTACTGAAGATCCCGTTCCATTAGCCCAGGCTGTGGCTTTGGGTTTCCCAGGGTTGTGGAGAGAAACTTGAGCCAAAAGACTGAGCTGTCCTCTGCCTCTTGGAGACAGCTCCCAAAATGTGGCACAGCATCACCTCAGTGTGTCTCAGTGGGAGCGCTGCTCAGGTGTAAAGATGCGTTGCCTCATCTTCCACACCCGTGTGCGGACAAGGGTCAGGTCCTGCTGGACTTTGTCCATGACAAGCATGAGCTCTGTGATGTGGTCTGGGATGAGGGGCTGTACTCCCTGCTCCAGCCTGGGGACGGGAGCCAAGATGGGGCAAACCGCTTGTACTTTGCCCTGGCAGGATCAAGCCACGTGCGCTGCAAGCTCTGTGTTTTAATTCTAGCAGGTAGGAGGAGGAGCAAGCTGCATCCAGGAGCAGAAAATAGTGTGGCTTCCATTGCACTTGTGGTGCTAAGGAGAATACGTGGCTTAAAGGAAGCTTCTAAGTACTCAGGAGGACAAATAATGGAGGTCCTGTGCTGGGGGGGGACCAGTCACCTCTGAGGCCTCTGTGTATAGGGTTGTCAGGATGAGAGTTGGAATTTCATTTGGAATTCCTGAAATGCTTTTAGGAGAAAACATGGCAATTAGCAAACCCAGTATTTTAAGTCATGGGCTGGAGTGGGGAGGTGGCTTTGCTGGTCAGGTTTTACTTAAAACGGGAAATGAAAAGATTGGGTGGAAGGAAACATGGTTTCATTCCTGAAATCAGGAATAAAAGTTACAACATGGGACAGCATTTCTTACCCCTGACTTCTTCCCATGCAGCTTAAGTGCTTCCAGATCCAGGTTCGTACCGCCTTCCAGGTTTTTGTCCCTTATGTTTCCATGGCAGGGTGCACATAGGCTGTCCCTGGCCTAAGGATGGAGAGCATTGGGGTTTCATCCCAGCTATACAAATGTACTCATTTAGCATGCTTTTTCCTTAATGGAGGTTTTGTGTTTCAAGAGATTAAGTGTTCTTGCGCTCAGTGCTCTGCCCCTGATTTCCACTTCACTTTGTGTTCCTCTGAACTCCGGGGAGAGAAGTTAAAAGCTGATGGAACAGGATCACTGCAGCCTGGTCAGTGCTGATTACCTGGTGTCACACCTCAGCAGCTACATCAAAAGCTGCTGCATGAAGAAGGTGTCCTTGGAAAGGGGTAAAGTGCTCCCGAGCCTTTAATCCAAACAGAAAGCAAATGTCAGATCAGAGGAAGTAAAACAAAGCCACTCACACAGGAGTCACATCCTGTTCAACTCTGGCTGCTCTCACGGGAGCGGGATTGTTTCCCAGTTCATGTCCCAGTTCCCACTGGGAGCTGCCCAAGGCTGATGAACTCTCGGTGCTTCCTCCACCACATGCATCCCGCTCCATCAGCAACCTCAGAGCCTAGGAAGAGTGCAGGGAACCTGACCTCACGTGGCAGCAGGACTCCAGCAGCCTTCCTGGAGAAGGAGCCTGGTTATAAAAGCAGAGGCTTGGCAGGTATTAGCTGTTGCAGTGTGAGCTTGTGACAGTGAGTGACACACGTGCCCCAGCTGGCAGGGAGGTTCCATGCCCTCCCTTGTTTTTAAGGGGAGATAAGCTTTTAAACAGCTTGAACTCTTCTGATGCCAGTCCATTGCTCTTGGCTCCAGGATCGCATAATGCGGAGCTTTTCTGCCTCTCAAGAACACCTCTGGGACAGAGAAGCTGCCGAGCAGATCCCTTGCATGCACCACAGAGCATGAGCTCAAATGATGCTGCCCACATGAACATCACCGGGTGCGAGGATGCGATGGTGTAGTGTGAAGCAGGAGCAGGTTGTGCATCTCATCCTGGAGAAAGTGCTTACAGCAGTCTGTCCCCTAACACATTGTTGGGCAGGGAATGTCCCATGACTCAGAGCACCATTTCCTGCAGGAGCTGGTTTGATTTGTTTTCCAGGGAATGCCTTACCCGGGGCTCTGCCCCAGCTCAGCAAGTGTTGGTATAGTTTAGCTTCAGGCTAAACTGAAAAGGCACTGGAAGTCCTGAAAGCATCTTTCTTGTCCCTGACTCTGATCACAGAGGATTGCTCCAGCAGTTTTTGTAGTGCTTTTTTACCATTCTGTCTCCTCTGTATTTAGCCAGCCCTGGTGCCTCGATGTGCCTCCATCTGTAACACAGCCTCACTCCCTGGAACCCAGGACCACACTGTACGTGGTGAAACAGGCAGAGTACAGCCTGGAGCAGCATTTGAGCTCCCCTGTCCTATTGGGACACAGGACTGTGCCTGGGATCCCCTGTCCCTGAGCCCGCGGCTGATCACAGCTGCTTTTTTGCCTTCATGCTGCATTGATTTGCAGTAGATATTCTGTAAATGTAACTGTTCCTTGCTTTTGGTCTTGTTCGAACTTGCAGAGCCTGAAATCCCAGGTGATGTTTTACCTGCTTTGGCAAGTCCCAGGGGCTGGGCTGGAGGAGGAAAGGATGAATTGGGTTATTTTGGGTAATTCATTGGAGCAGCTTGTATTTGAGGTAGGATTTTCCAGTCCTGTTTGTGTGACAGTTGCTTTACAGTAATTCAGGGTGGAGCATCACCATTTCAGAGCATTAATGCTCAGCATGGCTCTGGCAGGAGCTGGTTGTGCATCAATAGGTGGCATTTACAGTCTTTCCAAGAGGGCATTCAGCCTCCTGGTTTGACTCCCAGTGTTTTAAACCAGGCAGCACATGCAGTGGCCATTTAGTCAAGGTTTGCAAGAGTGCCATGTCCAGCATCACAGACTCTCCTCTGCTTTGCCTCCTGTAGCATAGTCCCTCCACCAGAGAAGGAATTGAGGGAGTTTGGTGTGATTTCTCACACTTTACACTGTTGATGGGTTCAGTGTGCCTGGGTCTGCTCACCACCCGGCTGCAGGAGTGGTGCTGGCACCCCAGAGCCCATCTTATCTCACCGTTTCTCTGCAGAACATTGCAGCGTTTCTTCCTGCTGCTTTTCCAGCCGCCAGCTAAGCCGGGGAGGAGACATCCTGGCCGCCGGAGGAATGCGGTGGTACCGCATTGCTGAGCAGTAACGGGTGAGGGCAGGCGCGCCCAGCGCTGGGGCACACCTCGGTGAAAGCCAAGCCCATGTTTCACCCGCTGTAGCCTAAGGGACTGTTTTTCCCCCAGCTCTGTGTATACCCTTTCCCTGAGCTCCTCATCCTCAGCGTGCCTCGCTCGGCGTGAGGACGGGCAGGTAGGTTAACGCACGCCAGCAAAGCAACAGGAGCCGGAGTCACCTGGTGTGATTTTGGGGGTCATTTCAGTAAAGTGAATGGAACAGGCTTGTTCTGAGGACAAAAACCTGTTTTCTAGCTGAAACACAGCCCATGAGCAGTGCCTGCGAGTGCTGGGAGAGGGGGAATACTCCATGTATGAGCTGCAGAGCTGCACTGACTGAGCAGCCATCAGTTTGAACAGTCTCGTTAAAATTTTACTCTGATGGCCCTGTAAAAGTAAATAAACTGATGATGCTGTTTCTATTAATACTCACATAAAGCAGCAGTGACCACTGAAATGTGTCAAGTGCAAGAGAGCTCTGAATTAGGTCCAAAGTAGGGGATATGGGCTCCTTGTCAGCTGGACATGCAGCAAGGTGCCCAGACAAGAGCTGTGTTTCTTAAATGTGACTTTTTGACTCTTTTTGACTCATTTGACAGCAGGTGAGGTCACAGGATTGTGTTTTGTAGGTAACTCTCAAGCTCATCTTAAGTCATTTTGTGTCTTGAGAAGTTGCAACACTGCAGACACGAGAGGGGCTGCGTGACTGGGTCTGTGCTCGAGGTCCCCTTCAGGCTGAAGTGTGATGTGTGAATAGACAGATTATAACTCACGTGGACATCCCAGATGAGGCTTTAAATGATCAAATTGAGGTGCCGATAGCAGCACTGCTGTTGTCATCGTGATGCTAAGCACGACTTGAAAACCTGTCTGAGAGGGTGGGTGCACGTTTGGGTGCATCACTCAATGCCTAGCTGTGCAGCAGCTCTGGAGGGAGCTGGTTTCAAGCCGACTTGGTGATGCCCCAGTGGTGGGACATCACATGAGCCCGGGAGGGTTGGCTATAGATGTGCTTTCACTTGCTGGTTACCTGCTGCCGTCATCCTCATGCGAGGTGAGTTATGTCTGCGGCCGCACACCCTGTCCGGGAGCTGTCAGGAGTTATACAGTAACTGGGTGTGTGTGTCTGAGGATCCCTGAATCACTCCCTTTATCATCACTGCACCCACAGGCACCTTCTCTCCCAGATGAGGCAGCCGCTGATTAAAAGCCAGGAGAGGAGCCAGCGCTCAGAGGGCTGCGGTGATTGCAAGAAGGGGAGAGAGCCCTCGCTGTGAGCTAGGGACACCGTGGGGACCGGCGCTGGTGCTCCTGCTCACACAGGGAGGAGGGCAGGTGAGGTTTCTGGCTCCCGGGGTGTGCTGGAGCTGTTCCTCCTCCGGGCTCTCCTGCAGAGACACTTTGCAATGGTTTTTATGGGTTTCTTCTTTCTGTAGAATGAGCCTTTGGGCCATGGCGTGCGCTGACAGGTTTTGATCTGGAATCAGTTCTTTGGAAGTGAATAGGTTCTGGAAGTGCAGGGCAAAGAATGGGATTGGAGAACAGAAAGTGTGATATGCCTGGGAAGAGGGGGTCGTATGGGAGGGGTGTGTATGTGCCGGTGTGTGCCTTCTTCTTAGGACACTGTTTCTAGCCATACATTGAGACCTGGCATCAGCGCCGGCTCCCTGCCCATATAGATCGTGGTGCTAGGGTTGTGGCTTTTCGATGTCCCTGGGGAGACAGGCAGTCAGCAATTACAGCTCTGCTGAGAGCTGGTACCTGTGGTTCACCTCAGCAATAACATGAAGATCCAAAGATAGCGTTTGGGGAAGAGGAAAATCATTTATAGACTTCAGGAGAATCTTGTGCACGCTTCATGAGTCAGATGATAAGCTGGGATTCTTTCTGCATCAAAAAGTACAATCTGAGCATCTGATTTTCCTCTTTGTTGTTCATTTTTCACCCGTGTTGTTCTGTTGTGGATCAATTAGTATTATTTCCCTGTAAACTGAGAAGGCACGTTGAAGGACCTGGACTGAGATTGGCATTTTCTGCTCGTTTTTACTCACGCTGCACCTTCTTCCCTAGGTGTGTCCTTGGTGGAATGGAGTCTCACTGCCGGCTTTGGCCATGGCCATTATTTGTCCTCCTGGGTAAGGCTCACCAGGCAGTGCTTCTAGAAGGATATGGGGAAAGCTGACTAAACAGAAACGCTGCTAATGTAAGCTTTGTGTTAGTAGGAGTATTGTGGCAGCAGCTGGGAGACTGGTATTTACTAAAAGTGCTGGCAAAAGGCTGTTTTCTGTCTATAGGGCTGGCTATATAGGGAAAGAGGGGACACCAGCCAGGACCGTTCCGTGTGATGGGCAGGGAACTGAGCATCCCAGCAACACTGGGGGCATGGCAAAGAAGTGCTCAGAAATAACTGTTAGTACAAAGCACTTTAAAGAGTGCCTTTTTCATGTTAAAAATAAAGGTAGTTCAGGGGCAAAATACCTTTGTCCTGTCTGCATTTTGTAGCTTTGTCCCAGGCATGACCTGGTAGTTGGTGTGTTGTAGAACCAGCAGACGTGCTGGTTGATGTCTGTGCCGCCTTGACTCAACCCTGCTTCCTGTTTTCCTGCTGCTGCAGCAGCCCCACAGGTGCTGGGAGCTCAGGGAGCCTGCTCCCATGGTGCCTGCTACCCCCCCACTGGAGACCTCCTCCTGGGACGAGCCCACCTCCTGAGAGCATCCTCCACATGTGGCCTCTCCAAGCCTGAGACGTACTGCACACCCCACGGAGAGGTACGTTCACTTCCTCCCTCCGCACTCCTCAACCTTGCATCGGGATGCTAATGGCTTCACCCATCCTGTCCTTCCTACCCTTCTGCAGGGACGTGTTTAACCCATTTCAGGTATTTATCCCCCTTCCAGCTGTGTTGAGTCATTGCAGCACCTGCCCAGAGAAGCTGTGGCTGCCCCATCCCTGGCAGTGCTCAAGGTGAGATTGGACGGGGCTTAGAGCAAGCTGCTCTAGTGGAAGGTGTCCCTGCCGATGGCAGGGGGTTGGGACTGGATGAGCTTTAAGGTCCCTTCCATCCCAAACCATTCTATGAGCACAGTGGTAGGGAAAGGGCAGCAAAGCTCCATTGTGAAGCGCAAGAGTCAAAGCGGAGGCTTTTGCATCCAATATATCCCAAGCCTTCCTATCCCCAGACATTTTAGTTATAAACTAAACTCATATTTCACTTGTCGAAAATGAGACCATTTCAGGTCTTTCACGAAGACTTGGAAATGCTCCTGAACTGAACAACTGTTTTCAGTTATTCTGGCTGTGCGGGGGCATATCCTGCTCTGGAGGATAACGTTTCAGCCAGCTGCAGATTCCCAGGCTCCAAAGCTGCCACCAAATCACAGTAAGAGTTTAAGGATAAATCTGCCTGAGCACAGAGCTGAAAAGCTGCAGGGGTGATGTCCCCTATGGGAACCCTTCCTAAAGCCTTTCTCTGTCGGTCTGGCAACGTTAACCCTGTAATTGCCGTGGAAGGAGTTCGAAAGGGACCAAGTTCAATGCAGGACAGGCAAAAAGGGTCTTTGGAGAGATGCTGGAGAGGTAAGGAGATGGCAGACCTCCGGGGAGGCTGGGTTTGCTACAGTGAAATCCAGCTCCAGTGAGTCAGCCGCCTTCTGGTTTTAATTCCCCTTCAAGTTGAAGGCCAAGATGTGGCAGTAAGTGGATTTGTTGTGGAGCTGATGGTGTTCTGCTAGGTTGGAGAGATCTTCACTCCTCTGTGGGCGCAGGGATGGCCAGAGCTGGTGGTTGATGTGAAGCTGGGGCAGCTCCCTGGCCCTAAAGGGTGTGAGCATTGCATCCTCCTCCATGCTGGGCTATCTGCATCATCTGTCCTTCATCAAGCCCTTTTCCAGGCTGACAGTCGCAGCCAGGCTTTTCCTGCAGTTAAGCTCCCATTTGCTTTCTTTGGAGCCACTTTGCTGCTTCAGGGAGCAAGGCTGTTTGCTTGCCTCCCCAGCAAATCCCTGCTGCTTCTCACGGGTGCTGCAGCCCATGGATAGGAAGAATAGCAAGCAATTATTTCTGCTTTGACTTCTTCTTTTTCCTTCTCAATTTCTGTTTATACTTGAGAAGAACTGTACATAAATATAGCTCTGCAATCTTCACTTAACATTGACTTTTGCCAGTGACTTTTACTTGAAGAGAGGTTTATACTATGGGAAGTGAATGTCTGCAAAAGCTTGATTAAGCTGGTTGTCCTAATGCCAGCTGGAGTGGACTAGTTATTCCCTTTGTCTGGCCTTGAGAGATCATTACGAGGGGCCTTCAGTTGTGATCATCTGCATTATTTGTAATCTTTGCAGTGGGGACTGAACATCTCTTTGATGGCTGTGATATACTTTGAGCAAAAATGATCTGTTTGATGCAGAGTTGTTAAGGGAGGTCCCAGGGTGGTACTGGGGAGGAAGCATCATTGCAGCAGTCTCTTCTAGTCTCTTTTCATATTCCCTATACCCTGCCTTACAAGTACCAGGGTTAAAAGAGATATGGAACAATTAACACTGATAGTTTCAGTTGGATTCTCCAATCTAGCTTTGGCAATGAGGTCTTTGCTTCCTTACACATTCTTTCCTTTGCTAAAGTGAGAGATGCATCATTACTGCTAGTAAATTCCTCCAAGATCCTTATTTCTGTTCTGCAGTTGTAGTGGCTAATGGGAGTTTTGTGTAGAGCAGCTCCTCGCTTTGCAGGGGAAATCCCCATGCATTTCCTGATTTTCCCCTCCCCTTTTCTACTTCCTAATTTAAGCAAAAATTAATCCCCTGAACTCAATTCTCTGAGTCCCATCCCATAAAAAGTAATCACATTTCATGCATTAACTCTTATGTCTTCTTTTTCTTTCCTTGTTACAAGCCTTGCTCTCAGTCTTGTTGCCAAATAGGTACAAATTTAGAGCGGGTTTTGCAATCTCAGCAGAGGGCATGGGATGAGGGGTTGCTCTCCCCCTCGTGCCAGCTGGCAGATCCACACTGTCTGGCCCCACCACCAGCCCATGGGTCATCTTTTGCAATTCTGGTGGGTCACTTGCTGTGGGCATCGATTTCAGCCTCTGCTCCATTGTCAGCTCTGGCTCCAAGTCCCTCTAACCTTTATACTTTGCACTACTAATTGCTCCATTCCTTGGCTTTAGGCTCAGTCGAGTGAAATCCAGGAGCGACACAGCACTGCCATTTATAGCATGGGGGAATGCAGCGATGGAAAGAGAAGGGATGGGGGGTGGAAGCCAGGCAGGCCAATGGTCTGGGTTGGAAATCACTTAGTGCTTGGGAAATGTTGGCTTGAGTCAGCACAGAAGGTAAAAGCAAGAGGGGAAACTGAACATAAAACAGAAAAATAAAGTGAGCCTGGGTTTGGAGCTGTAAAGGCACTGATGTGTGTGGAAGGAATCTCATTGAGCGAGGTGTGATTCAAGGCCCTGTTCACTTGTCTCACTATTTAAATGTGAAGTCTGGTGCTTTGACAGGAATATGGAGCAGCTCACACTGCTTAGCTCTGGCCAGGGGAAGGCACGGCGTGGCTTCCATGTGGATTAGCAGGTCCCATTCCCATCACTTGGCCTGGCCCTTCCAAACAACAGCATGAGGGCTGTGCAGCCTTTGCTTCACTGCTGCAGGCGGTGGTATCCTGCTGTGGTGTGTTTGCCCCCAGCTAATTAACACTTCTCTGGAGAGAGATCATTGCTTTCCTCCAGGGTTGTGCAATGTTTCAGCTTAAAGGCAGAGCCAGAGCTACAGACTTTTCCTATCCTTCGGTTAATTTAGCAGAGTACCACAAACACCCTGCACATCACTGAAACCTTTTGCTGAAGAAGGCAATAATGAAGCTGGGTGTGCCTGTGCTTCTGCTGCTGCTCTCTTCCCTGCATCCTACAGTGTGCCAGTGCCTCACCACCCTCATAGGGAAGAGCTTCTGCCTAAAGGCTCATCTCAGTCTCCCCTCTGGCAGGTTAAAGCCATTCCCCCTTGTCCTGTCCCTACCGGCCCTTGTCCAAAGCCCTTCTCCAGGTTTCTTGTCAGCTCCTTTAAGTATTGAAGGCTGATATCCCACTTTAATACTTTGGGTATTAAAATGTTGTTTGGGTAAGGTCCAGTATTTTTTTGCCTTTTCTCTCCTGCTTTTCATGGGGACTTGGTGAACAAAAGGTGGGAAGTTACCTTTATCATCCTTGTCCCATGATGACATGTGGTCATCCAGGTAGAACTGAGGTGAGAGGTACCAGAGGACCCTGAAGGAGTCAGTGTTCAGGAGAGCAGAGCTCCTGGCCTGGCAGAGCTTCCTCCTGCTGATGGCTGGTCACAGCTGCCTGGCAGGGGCTGGGCTGTAGATCTCTCCCTGTGGTGTTTCAGCACCGAGTCATCTTTGTCTGCTTCCAAAAATACAGGCCAATGACTGCAAAAGAGGCTATGGGCAAGAGGAATGCTTCTGTCTGCCTTACTGCTGCTGTCTGATGGGTACATCTGCTTGCCCACCTGCATGAGTTAGGGAGGGAGCTCAGGACTGATTCAACACATGCTGCCTGTGGGGTGCTTGGGCAGGCCCTCGGCGTGTTGGAACAGGGGAGAGCACGCTCAAAAGCCACTGTGCCTTCCCAGCCCCTTTGCTTTGCAGTGTCACCGGTCAGACTCATGGATTTTAGCACAAATGCAGGCACAAAATAGCTGTGGTCAGTGGGACCGCAGGAGGTCCAAGTCCCTGCTCAAAGCAGGGTTTCTAGTTCTGGATATTGCTTCACCGTGTCAGGGGTTTGCAGTGAACAATTTACATCCCCAACCTGTTGAAGATAATACCGCAGCTACTCGGTGTTCACCTTATTCTGGCGTTCAGACACACCCTGCTCTTTTCTGCAGGGATGTGTCCCTACCTGCAGTGAACGTGCAAAGGTAAAAAACCCTATTTCCCATTAGTTTTTCCTCCTCCTCCTTTCTCTGTATCCTTTTTTTTTGCCACACAACTGCAAATCAACACATATGCTGGGAGACATCACGTCATTCCCTTGCAGACAAGCTGCAGAGGCGACAGGACCCCGGCGATGCGTGCGGGATGTGGGGATGAGCTGGTGCAATAAGGGGTTTGCAGACTGTCATCCTGGCAGATTCTAAATGAAGTTTGGCTGAGGGGGGATGGAAAGTGAGAACAGACGGGGTGAGGAAAACAAGCACCCACGTGCTTGCTTTTAAGCAAGAGAAATGAACTTAGTTTCCTTAAACCCCATCCCTAGGATGTTTGTTTCCAGCTTGTGTCTTCTCCCGCAGCTCTGCTGTTGCCTCTGAATTTGGGGGCCACAGGTAAAACCAGGCTGAGGGGCAGAGCCTTCTATTTGTGTGTTGAGTGTAGCCTCGGGGCTCATTTTCCAGTGTCCCTTATGACCAGCCGAGCAAGGATGTGACATCAGATGTTAGTGCTGAGGGCGATATCTGTGTTACAAAATTGAAGCACAGTCTGGTTTATCAAATACCGATTGCTCACTGAGATGTTTAACCACGATAACAAAACCATGGGTAACTTCTGCCTTTTCCTGCTCTGTGCGCTTGGCATGTCCTGCAGCTGTGTTATCAGGGAATGAAAATGGGCTGGAATGGAGAATGGCATAGCTTGGCTTTACCAGGTGCCTTTGTTCCCAAGGTAACTTATTCTTGCTGCCCACCCTATTTATTAATAGCCCTCAGTCTCTCTGTGGATGAATAAATTCCTACTGCTTTTCAGATTGTCCCCAGATAAACTTGGAGCAGTAATCCCTATAAAATATTAATTGTGCAAGACCAAGCAAGGCTCCCGTATGGGAGGCTGCATGCCAGGAGCCTGACTGACACGGTGCCCCTCACTGCCATGCAGCTCGGTTAAACCAGGACCCCCGAGGTCCCTGCAGCTATGAAAGGTCCTCATTTCATGACTGGGGAGAAGCAGCTTCCCATTTTTGCTGATGAATAACTTCAGTTTATTTTGGGTTTGTGTTCCTGTGCCAGGAGGTTTTATTTCAGGGTCTCTCAACTCACATTAAAATGGCAGCTTGAGCTATTTAAAATACTTTGGTCAGAGTCCATCAGCTTAAAATGGTTTTGTGGTTTTCTGCCCTGGCATGAGCGGGAGGCATGGGAGGCTGTTCAGAGCAGGGGGAGAGCCGCAGAAACACGCAGCAGAGGGGGCACAAGGACTGGCTTTGCACTGTGTCCCCGCATGCAGAAGTGTTCAGGTACATGATGTAATGGATGGGCAGTTTTACAACAGCTGGTTGTTCTGCATGGATTTTTTGGTGTTCCCCTCCACAATTCCCAGGATGTGAATCTGTTTGTTAGAGGGAAATGCTCTCTTTCCCTGTAAAACAGCCACCTCCTGAATCACCTTTCATAAGGCTGGAATTAACTTCCCCTAATCTCTGAACCTCCATAACCCATATTTTGGGTGACTGTTACAAGTAGCTTGGAGGCACAGAGGGCAATTGGTGTTTCCCAGGCAGACCTACAACTTCTTTTACCTCTCTATAGGCTGTTTCAGCCCGCATCCCCTACCCACTTGACACACGCCGCTTCTCTGCTGATGTGCTGCAGAGCCAGGGCTGCCCTTGATCAGTGACCCAGCTTAGACTGTGACCTCTTTATCTCATTTGTCATATAGTCCTGGTCTATTACTGGCAAACCGAGCTCCAAGGGATCTACTGAGCCTTTTGCTATGCTGTTAAGAAAGGAAGGGGAGATGTGGGGAAAGGTGTGCACGTTGTAAATCTCTGCTCAGCCTGGTGCAGGACTGTCATTTTTGGTAATTCCCTCTGTCCCAAGGAACTTTGAGACACATAGTCACACAGTCACAGCCAGTAATAGCAGATCCTCCATTGTGCAATGGCTTTCCCAATTTGCTCCAAGGATGTGAAATGAATTTTGCTTCCAGGGTTAATCTAAGCCTAAACTGGGGAGGGGAGCAGAAGATTCCAGGGCTACCTGAGGGTGGTCCATCTCACAAGCTTCATTTTCACTTAACACTGCATTTTAAGTGTGGTTGCAGCTTCAGTGCCAACATTGGGTGGTAGCTACTAGAAGGTACTTGTGTCTCTGGCTGTGTGAATGGTCTAATAGGTATGTGTGAATCACTCCTAAGGAGTAATTCAGCTGAGATTAACCTTTCCCCTGCAGAAAGTCTTGGTGAAGTTTAATCATTGTTGGGAATTGTTCTTTCTGTGGGTCATTCCTGTAGCTTCCTGGCAATTTGGTGCTAGTAGCCAGTATCCAAAGTGACTTCTTCGGCCTGGACCTGGTTATATTCCTTCTGATTCTTACTGGCAGAGCCAGGAGGAGTTGGTAGAGCCAAGGAAATGGCATGATTATATATTTTGAATTCTGTTTGCTTGCTCTGCAATATTGTTATAAATATTGCAGTTAGCCAACTCCTGTTCTGCAGTATTTATAGACAGAGAGCATAAAGACTCTGGAAAATATTATGGAAACAGATCAGTATAAAGGGAGGATTTCTCCTCTATGTCGGTCCAACTGCAAAAGGTTCCCAGGTCTGGGGCTGAATAGAATCAGGCCTGGGCTTTGTTAAGAACCAAAACCAGCACGTGGTCTGAGCTCACATCTCATTGCTGCCCGATTGATTAACTTTCCGGTCAAGGCCAACCTGCTTCTTGTGTGGTTGTGTGTGAGACTGAGCAAAAAGGTAATTCTGGACAAAATTCTCCATGACCTTTTCTTTGTTTTTATAGAAGAAAAGGTAGTTTTGGTGAAGCCAGGTCTGTTTTTGTAGAAATGACACTTGTCTCGTTTAGGTGAGCCTGTATCAGGAGAAAGGCAATATGTGTAACCCATAATTCATCTTCTAAAGGGGAAACCAGAGATCTTTGGGCCACTGTGGAGCTCCGGCCAAGCAGCCTCTCCCAAGTACATTTCCTCCTACCCCAGCATGCGTGTGGGGTCATGTTTAGGGTTTGGGTTGGAATTGGCTCGTTTGTTCTAAGTATCAGATGGGGAGATTTTAGCATGGAGCAGGGTATAAAGTGCTTTTTGTCACCGGTTTCTCTGCTTGGCCGCCGAAAGCTGATCTCATCACTGGGGTCTCAGATGTGTCCTGTTCCTCTGGTGTCACATTCTGGCTCCCCAGCAGCTGCCAGCCCTCACAGCGGGGTGTCTCATTGCCTTCCCAGTGTCAGATGTGCCGTGTACCAGATGCACTTCTCTCCTCCAAACCCACTTTCCTCCCAGGACGGCCTTTTGAAGCCATCCTGCTCCTCTGGCAAACGCTGTTCCTGATTATTCCCAATTTCTCAGGCTTTGGGACGTGTTGATGTGAAGCTCATGTACCACTGCTCCTTGTCGCTTGCTCAATCTCTTTCCTGTTGCTTTCTAAACATCTCTGAGCCTGCCCATGTGCCACACGCACCCAGCAGCCCTGTGTTAGTGGCTGCACGGAGCGTTGCTTGGTTAGTAAAATGTGGGTATTTGTTTGCTCCTCAGGGACTCTGGCTTTCCTCCTGTCCCCATGCTGCATCTCTGTTTGCTGCTTGAATTACTTGCTCAAGTGAAGGGCTGAACTTTGAGCCACTCGACTTCCCACCCATTGACTTCTCACCCACTGAGCTGTTTGCTCCCGCTGTGCTCCTGGGGGAGAGCGCAGGAGGCTGAGCATCACCCTGATAGTGGCCTTTTCAGTTCACCCAAACAGGCCCCTCGGCTGCGTGGAAAAGGCAAACTGGTCCTGGAAAGCTGCAGAGAGCTTTCTATTAAGTGTCGTCATTGTGGAAAATGGGGTTTGCTTAAAAAAAAGTCATTTTGATGGTTTGCCAAAAATGGGGTTTATTTGAAAGCATTTTGGTTTTAGATTTTAGTCCAAAAAACTAGGACTTATGTTTTCTAACAGGGCTCGAATTGGACCACTTGAGTTCTGGGTATCATTAGTCTTACTGCTTGCAGTTCTTCAGCTTTAGGGATGCTGTTTGTTCCTCAGGAGCCCAAGCTGTGCTTGGGCCCCTCACCCCCGAGGACTGCAGCGGGGTCTCTCCCTCTGGCCACACCGGGATGGTCACTTCCACTCTTCCTTTCTCTTCCAGTGGAGCATGAGGTGCTGCCGGTGCGACTCGCGACTGCCGCACGCCTACAACGGCCACCGTGTGGAGAACGTCCTGTCCTCAGCCGGGCACTCGCGCTGGTGGCAGTCCCAGAATGGTGAGTGCCACAGGACAGCACAACTCCAAGGCACCAGCAATAAACGGCATGAGGGGAGGAGATGCTGGATTCAATAGGTGGGAAAGTGGTTTGGATCAGGCAGCAAAGCGGTTTCTGTTCCTCAAGTCCGCAGTCTGCACCTCTGAAGCTGCCTCTCTGTGCCCGCAGGCATCGAGCGCGTCTCGTTGCAGCTGGACCTGGACCAGACATTCCAGCTCGGCAGCATCCTGCTTCACTTCAGGGTTTGTGGCTGTCTGTGAGATGTGGGGATCTCCGTGCACAGCTCCCGTTGGGCTCCTCATAGGAAGCACACCAGGGTCCCCATCCCTCCTTTTTCCTGGCTGTTCCTCTGGGTGTTTGGGAGCAGCAGACTGGGGTGGTGGGTCCCCATCTCTTGAACGGCTGCCGAAAGGCATCTTTGGTGCTGATGTGTACTTTGTGGCTGCAACAGGGCTGGCCAAGGGGATTGGGGGGGACCCAGGAGTTGTGGGTAACCTGCAGGGGAGGGAATTGCACTAGCAGCTTGTGGAGACCTGAGCCAGGAGGGAGGAGAAGGAAGAGCAGAAGCATCCCCATGCCCCATGGTGGGAGCCAGCTGTGGTGTTGCCACATTACAGATGTGCTTCTTCCCTCTCCCTGCAGTCACCTCTGCCCACTGCGATGCTGATTGAGCGCTCCACTGACTTTGGCCAGACCTGGGACGTGTACCAGTACCTGGCCTCCGACTGTGCCACTGCCTTCCCCCATGTGCCCCGGGGCTCCCCTGAGAGGTGGCAGGACGCTCGGTGCCAGGTGCTGCAGGGGCACCCTGTGCACGGGGGCAAGGTAGGATGTGTGGGGCTTGGGCAGGGACTCCCACCATGCCTTTTCCCACCACTGCGACACTGGGTTTGGGGTGGGTGGCCTTGTGCAGCGCTGCTGAAACACGTGGTGTTACACGTGTTACATCTAGTGGGGGATAGAGCCTGTGGATATCCAGCACTGCTGAGGGGAGTCCTTAGGAGGATTCCTGATCCTCTGGGAGGAAAGCCCCCACTGCTTTGGGACAAGTGAGGTGTTATGTTGGTTTTCCTGCAAAATCATAGAATTATAGAATAGTTTGGGTGGAAACAGGGCTTAAAGCTCATCCAGTTCCAACCCCTGCCATGAGCGGGGACACCTTCCACTAGAGCAGCTTGCTCCAAGCCCCGTCCAATCTGGCCTTGAACACTGCCAGGGATGGGGCAGCCACAGCTTCTCTGGGCACCCTGTGCTAGTGTCCAGCAAAATTCTCTGCAACTCTTAAAGCTTTTCGCTGTGTAGGTGGTGTTCTGTGGAGCGGATCCAGAGCACACGCTTCCCAGAGCATGAGAAGAAGGCACCTTGTGTTTCCTGCTTTTTAAATATACTTTTTCCTCTAAGGTGAAAATCAGTGTCCAAGACCTGGCATCTGCCATCACTACCTCTAACAGCCAGACCATCGAGAGTAAGTGACCAGCCTGTTTCATGTCTAAGGAAGGGAGGGGAGGATGATGCACCTCATGGTTCCTCCTACATGTGATGGAGAGCACAGAGCCAGGGTAACCCCATGGGGGAGCAGGTCCTCTGCAAGCAAGGCCTCAAGCTGCATGTTAGGCTGCTGCCCTGGTGCCTCCAAAGTATTTGCAGATGCCTCCATCTCTTGCTCTGCACCCTCTGTGTGAATTGCAGCACACTTCTGCTGCTGGTCCCTGAGTGGCTGTTGCCCCCTCACACCTCTTCTTGGTCTCCAACAGAGCTTGGGCAGTTCACAAACCTGCGCATCAACCTCACTGGGCTTCCCCACATCCCACGCCAGGGCTACCACTCGCCCAGCACCTTCTATGCCTTGACTGAGGTGCAGGTGCTGGGGAGCTGCTTCTGCCATGGACATGCAGACCGCTGTGCCTCTCCAGGAGACCCACACACCGTGGTGAGCACTGAGCTCTGGGGCTGTGGGAGGTCATTCTCAGGGGGGGACACGCAGAAGGCTTCAAGAGGCTCCTTCATGGCCAGGAGGATTTGCTAGTGCAGGCTGTTAGCTGTTGTAGGGTTTTCTTGTCCCTAATTAATGCTCATCCACTTTGCCTTGAGTGTGTTTGTTCTTGGATAGGTACTAGAGGTGATGGGACTTGCCCAGCCTGTCCCTGGTGCTGCGTCAGCTCTGGCTGGGGGCTGGAGCTTCATCACTGTGCAGGGAATGGAGGCCAGGCACATGATGGAAAGGCATTGGGAGGATGAAGCTCTATACCCAGCAGCCACCAGCCAGGAGGGGTAATGTGTTGTCTTTGCAGCAGGTCCATGGGCACTGTGTGTGTCAGCACAACACTGATGGTCCCAGCTGCGATCACTGTGCTGCGCTCTACAATGACCGGCCCTGGGCACCCGCTGAGGACAGCGATCCCCATGAGTGCCAAAGTATGGCAAGAACCTTTTCCCTCTCCTCTTCTCCCTTATAACAGCTTTCCAGTCCTCAGAGCAGCTCCAGTGCCTAAAGGGGCTGCAGGAAACCTGGAGAGGGGCTTTGGGCAAGGGTCTGTAGGGACAGGCCAAGGGGAATGGCTTTAACCTGCCAGAGGGGAGACTGAGATGAGCTCTTAGGCAGA